>JACXSJ010003165.1:0-28444 GCA_014851325.1 Pentalonia nigronervosa
CAACTCGGCCCTCGAGGCAGTCGCCGACCATATTGTCGGCTTGGGGCTCCGGCTTGCCGTCGACAAGACACAGGCCGTCATCTTCAAGTCGCAGTATGGGAGGGCCGACCTGAGTCTGCGGATTCAGGGTGAGACCGTCCGGTTGGGACCTTCTCTCAAGTATCTGGAGATACTACTAGAGAGAAGGGGGACATGGTTTGGTGCGCACTATCGCGCCGCGGCCGACAAGGCCAGGCGAGTCATGTCGGCACTGTCGGGGCTGATGCCTAACATCGGTGGTCCGCGGGAGTGCAGGAGGCGTTTACTGACGAGCGTCGTACACTCGATATTGTTGTATGGCGCTCCGACGTGGGCGTCGGACCTTGCATACAACCCCCGGGGCGTCGAGGTTTTGGCAGCGGTCCAGCGCAGGGCCGCCATTGGCGTCGCTAGTGCGTATCGCACTGTCTCCCGCGATGCCGTCACGGTCGTCGCCTGCACCATTCCCATCGACCTGATGGCCTTCGAGCGAGCCGCATCGTTTGAGGCCAGAAGGGCGGTGGCGCCGGCAGGGGATGACGAAGGGGGGCCCCTTCCGCCGGACCAACCGCTCCGGGGGAGAGCCTTAGGCCTGATGCTGTGGGCCCGGAGAATGCGCCAAGCACCTCCACCAGCGGACAGTGGACGATGGTGGACGCAGATGCTCATACCTCCGGACCTACTTCAACAGTGGGCGAACAGATCGCACGGGGAGTTGTCCTTTCACCTCACCCAGCTGATGACTGGGCATGGTTGTTTCAACTGGTACCTCCAGAGGATCAACCGTTCCCCGTCTACCGGATGTTCCCATTGCGGACCACCCGACAGCTACGGTGAGGCGGTCGACGACGCTCACCACACCCTCGTTGATTGCGCAGCCTTCAACGAGGACCGTGAGCGCCTAGTCCGCGCGATTGGGCCCTTCGACCCGGGTGATCTGATTCCTCGGATGTTGGCCAGTCCGGCCAACTGGGAGGCGGTGGCCCTGTTCGCGAGGGCTGTGATGACCGCCAAAGAAGAGGCCGAACGAGGCAGACAGATTCGGCAGGGTGTAGCTCCTTCAAGGCGGAGAAGAAGGTAGTCGACGAGCCTTCGGCCGTCGAGCTGTCCGTGAGGCTTTCGGCTGAGGCGACCACGTGTCCACCTAGCCGCTAGGCTCAGGCGCTCCGCGCAAGCAGGATGTCGTTATTTGTAAACTACTTCATTGTGAGGGGTCGTTGGAGGGGGATTGTCCCTCCATCGCCCCACCCGACTGGGTAACATGTATTGTGACTTTACAAATAAACGATGGCGACCCGCCACCCGAAGTATTGCTTCACGGCGCTTCCAGGTGGCGGGTGTATTGCCGATTAAATAAAAAAAAAAAAAAAAAAGGTTCTCCCCCGACGGGACCCACCTTGACGCGGTGGGGGAGCTTGCGGGCCTTAAACGGCCTTACTAAGCGGTCCCATGCCCGGCTGTGACCTTAATCGGTTGGAGTCGGAGCACAGAAAACCGGTCCTTACCTTCACTGGTTGACACCGGCAGGACTAGTCCTCCTGCTAACACCAGCAAAAGGACTCGGAAGGAAACCGTAAACCACCACCGGGGAGGCTGATCGACCCCCGGTGTCCCAGAAGATCACAACAAGAAGGACAAAAGAACAGGCGTAGCGAGGCTGGCGACGCTAGTGGAGGCTAAGCCACAACAATCCAACAAATATGACGGACGCAGAAAACAGAAACGAATCTCGTCGTGAGGCCCTCCTACCGGGAGGGATCGGACCTCACGGGACGGCAACTGGGGGTGGGCTCGCCCCAGGAGTCGCATCAGCAAGCCCAACCCCAATTGAGGGGGTGTCCAGCACGGCCCCACCAGTTGGTAATACTACTGCTGAGACAGTCGTGCCTTCGGGCACGCAACGGAACCAGGCTCCAGACTCTAAAGAAAAAAGGATACGATTACAAGATATGTCAGGTTCTGATGGAGATCCGACCGTGAACATGGAAGTAGGCGCAGAGCCGGTTATTCGAGCAGCTCAAAGGAAAGTTATTGACATTGGCGCGCTCAACGAAGACGAACTGTTGTACAAGCTCCAGGGGTACATTAACTCAATGTATGCCTTCACCCAGAACACAAGAAACGTTCGCAAAGAGTTAAAAGAGACCCTTGCGAACACCAACAAAATCATGGTTCAATACACCAAAGTACTCAGACAGGGGCGAAACAATGACCCAACAGCAAAAGAATACAAGTCTGCCCGCACGCAGACATAGGAAAACGCACAGACCAGTTGGTCCACGGAACACGTAGCTATTGCAGCACTGGCACAAGAATACATGGCTCCCTCCCCAGATTGGACTCGCGGCGAGCTCCCTGCCTTCATTGAGGTGCTTCGGGATATAATGATAACACAGGGCGAAGCTATTGGAAAGCTCGCAGTACAAATAGAAAGGATACAAATGCAACAACACCAACTACAACAGCAGCAAAAGACGACATCACCGAGGCAGCAGGCCCAACAGAAACCGCAGAAGAGCCAAGAAAGTCAATTAAATCAGGAGCAGGAGGCTCAGAGCCATGAACAAATAACCAAGAGACAGGCCCAGAGACAACGGTTGAAACGGAAACAGAAAATAAACACGGATCATCAAGAGGCACCAGAGGTACCAGAGGAGAACCAGTCGTCTTCTCTCAATCGGGAGGGAACTGGCTATGCTAACTGGAGGACGGTCAAGGGAAAAGGCAGTGGTAAAAAGCTGGTCAAAGTCGCACCAGATACCATCATCATAAAGATAACTGACGACAAGACGTACGCTGACACGCTAAAAAGCCTGAAGAAAGGCCTTAACGATGCCGGGTTAACGGATGAAGTTGGAATGTCAAAGAGAACAAGGAGTGTAGATCTATTCCTGCAGTTAAAAAAGAAAACCAGCAAAACCTCTCAGGTAAGAAATATTGCAGGAGACACAACAGGAGCTGAAATCTATCTCAAGACAACCACAGTCGCGGTAGAGATATAAGGCCTGGATATAGATGCAACTACAGAAGACATAGTCACTGCAATATCTGCTAAAATAATGAACGCTATAACAACATATAGCATCAAGGCGATCAAACCCGGCCACGAAGGGAAATCAACAGCAGTAGTCATCTTGCCGGCTAGAGTATCAAATGAATTAGTCAGAGGACCGCGGCTGCGTATCGGTTGGGCATCATGTTCAATAAGAATACGCACCCCCTGATCAGATGCACCCGATGTCTTTACTTTGGGCACAGGAAAAGTGCGTGTGCCGGACCTGACCACATAGGAATATGCCTCAATTGTTGGAAGCCCGGGCATATAAAAAAGGACTGCAACACAAGGGCAACGTGTGGCCTGTGTATAGAAAACGGTGACGAAGACACGGGAGACCATTTTTCTGGAAGTGGTAAATGCCTGACCTTCAAGCGATTCCTAGCAAACTACGGGAGTGAACGATGACCAGAATACTACAAGTAAACCTCAACTGCTGCAAGGTGGCGCAGCAACTGCTATTGCAGACAGCCACCGAAAAGAAAGCCGATGTAATGATCATATGTGAGCAGAACAAAACACTGCCACATTGGTACTCAGACACTGAAAAGAAATCCGCGATCGCTATTAATCAGGCGATAACTCCAGAAGAAATAGGCAACCCAGGTAGAGGGTATGTGTAGGCCAGAATACGAGGGATCCGAATATATTCCTGTTACATCTCCCCAAACATCACGATGGATGATTACAGGGACTACTTAGAACGATTAGGGACAAGCATACGATCAGGAACCGGAGAAATCATAATAGCTGGAGATTTCAATGCGAAAAACGCAGAGTGGGGTTCAGCAGTAAACGACCAAAGAGGATACGGGCTGGCATCACTGGCCACCTCCTTGAATCTAAGTGTGTGCAACATCGGAAACACCCCAACGTTCGAAAGAGGCTCGATCCAATCTATTCTTGACCTGACACTCGCCTCGCCGCTTACAGCACGAGAAATAGCCGATTGGAGCGTACTAGAAGAAGAAACGAGAAACGACCATAAATACATCTTCTACAAGATTGGGATGCATGGCGAAAGACGTGGCCACTGCCCCGCGGGATGAAGCCGGAAGAAGCTCGATTCAAAGAAACTTAAAGACTATTTAGAAAGCAAAGAGATACCAAGAAATGCTAACCAACTTATGGAAAACATTACGGGAGCGTGCGACGCATCTATGCCGAGGATAAAGTTCACACGCAGCTACCACAAACCACAATTCTGGTGGACAAAGGAAATAACCGAACTAAGGAGAGCATCGCTAACGGCAAGAAAGCAATACCAAAAAGCAGCAAAGAGAGGTCCTGCTGAAGAACCAAAACGTATAGACAAAGAAGCCAAGAAAAATCTTCGACTAGCAATAAGGAGAAACCAAGAAAACTGTTGGAAGAAATTATGCGAAGAAGTTGACCGCGATCCATGGGGGACACCGTACAGGACAGTTATGAGAAAAATAGGTAAGCGGCAACCAGTACCTATGAAATTGATCCCTACTATAATAGCTGAACTGTTTCCGAATCATCCGGCGATAGAAGAAAACGCAAATCAACCATCGGCGCCGACACCCGCAGTCACTCTACAAGAAATACTATTGGCGAGCAAAAGATTACTTCCAGGGAAAGCACCAGGGCCGGACGGGGTACCAAACGAAGCACTGAAGGTGGCGGTCCGGACACAACCGAAGATGTTTCAAGAAGTCTTCAGCCAGTGTCTAAATAAAGGAATCTTCCCAGACCCATGGAAACGAGCAAGATTAGTGCTACTACGGAAGGGGACAAACCGGCAGACAAACCATCAAGTTATCGTCCCATATGCATGCTTGATACAACTGGGAAGCTGTTCGAGCAAATAATTTCCAACCGCATAGAAGAAGCCATGGTTAAGGAAAAGACAGAACTAGCAGATAACCAATATGGCTTTAGGAAAGGTAGATCCACGATCGACGCTATCAGCAAAGTCATGGAGGTAGTAGCAGAAGCCGGAAGAGGGACGATATACCAAAGGCAGCTCTGCGTCCTGATCACGCTCGACATAGCTAACGCCTTCAACTCGGTGTCGTGGAGAGCAATAATACAACCGATGATCTTCAAAAAAATACCAGAGTTCCTCATAAACGTTATCAAAAACTACTTCAGTGAGAGGAAGATATTTTATGGTGAAGCTCAGGAAGAGGTGAAGCTCTCAAGTGGAGTACCGCAGGGATCCGTCCTCGGCCCTCTGCTGTGGAGCATAATGTATGACAGCCTACTCACTACGAAAATACCGGAAGGAGTCAACCTGGTTGGATTTGCAGATGACGTGGCTGTAGTTGTGAGATCATGGAGGGTGGAACATCTTGAAGACATCGCCAACGAAGCTCTTGGAATTATACACGACTGGACAAATGCGCAACAGCTGAACCTAGCTGCACAGAAGACGGAGGCAGTTATGGTGACGAGAAAAAAGGGGTACCGGAGACCAACGTTTGAGATAGGAGGCCAGCATATCACTACAAAAAACTCTGTTAGGTATTTGGGCATAGAAATAGATTCGGGACGGAGGTTTAAAGTTCACGAAGAAACAGTTGGCACCAAAGCAATGAAAACTGCACAGGCCCTATCAAGGATCCTACCTAACATCGGAAGGTCGTCAACAGCTAAGAGACAACTACTATCTAGTGTTGTCCATAGCCAATTATTATACGCCGCGCCGATCTGGGAACCACTATTAAACTGCAGAGCAGACAGTGACATCCCGATCAAGGGAGATGCTGCTACACATATGAAGGCAGCACAACGGCAAATGGTATTGAGGGTCACCAGAGCATATTGCACTGTATCCTATGAAGCAACAACGCTGATAGCCTCAATGACCCCGATCACGCTGATAGCGAAAGAGCGTTCTCTAGCACATAAATCCGCGAACAGAGGCCAGGCGCTAAGAGAAGCCCGAAAAGAGACTTTGAAGACGTGGCAACATGAATGGGATCACGCGGAAACCGAAAGATGGACGCATACACTTATCCGAAATGTAGAAAAATGGGCTGGCAGGAGACACGGTGACATAGACTACTACCTGACGCAAGCTCTAACAAACCATGGTTGTTTCAACTCTTACCTCTTTAAATTAAAGAAAATCGACTCCCCAAAGTGCTCACTGTGCGATGCAGCCATCGATGACGCGAAACACACTCTATTCGAATGTGGCGCTTTTGAAAACTGGCGACGTCAACTATATGGAAAAGTGGGACACGACGTCACAGAGGATAACTTAATAGACTTCATGCTCCAGAAGAAGTCTAAATAGCAAAAGGTATCCGCATATATCAACAGAGTGATGAAGTTCAAGTGTGAAGAAGAAAGAAGACGGCAAGCCGAATACTAATTAAGATAACTGTTTTATACGCTGAAACGGCGATATTAGAGGGATAGAGCCCTTATTATAAATTTATGTAAAGAAACTTTAAGAAGGGGGGTAGGTAAGGGAATGTCTTACCACCCCATTCATTTAAAAGATGTAATTGTTTATCCCAATAAACGATGGTAGCGACCTCACGTTATGCTAACGCAGTTCGGAGGTCGCTTACCGATACCGTAGGAAAAAAAAAGGTTAGGTTAGGTTAAAACATTGAAATTACCGACAATCGCCTTTTTGAATTTAGACTAATTTATTGTAGCATCAATAATTTTAATTTTTAGGAATTAGTTAATTTAAATTTTTAAGGAATGATAAATCAAGTTTTATCAATAGTTGTGTCGTACAAATATACGATTAATGTGGATATCTATTGAAGGAATTAGCCACTATATTATGACAGTATGTCACTATAATATATGAATGTATATGTGTAGGTTATTTACATATTCAATCCATAGACATATTAATATTATACGGATCGTGCGTTCTACATACACCGTCGTAGATTGCCTAATGTTAACATTGATAGAAATAAATAGCCAATGCCTGTGCATATTATAAGACCTATCATAATATATGCATGCAGCATGGTATCTTTTTCTAAAATTGTTGTTGAACTTCTCTTAATCTCATCATTTATATGGCTATAAATGGGCTAAGTTGTATGCTATATTTTTCTAATAATGATGGCCTTCAGGCCTCTTTTCAATAATATCAGTCCATTTCTTTATATATACATAAATGATTTAATTGGCTATGTATATCAGAATAAAACATTTAAATTCCGTTTCTTGTATCTATATGACTGTAATATTACTATAATATAATAGGTCACAATCAATATATTGTGATTGGATTGCATAGGAAAAAAATTGAAATTGCTAAGAAATGCATGCAGTTATCATGCATGATATGTAGCAATCATAACAGTCGTTATATTTCGCAAAGAGAAAATCAGAAGAGCTGTTTACTGTTCATGAGAGTGAACATAGGGAAACACAAAGTAGTATGACAACATGGTGTGACACTGCATCGGTTTCGGAAATAATAAAAAAAACAGTGTCCCTCACGAGGACCAGAAGACGCTGCAGCGGGCTCGTCATCGGATGGATGTCGACGATTTGCAAACTCTTGCGCTGCCACCGCCACCGTGGGCCCTCCCGTCCCCATCACCGGCGGCCCCGCCATCTTCCAACACCACAGACATCACCTTCTGCGTCTTCGATATATCGGAGATGTTCTCTTTCCGGACCGGCATCGACTTCTTGAGCGACAGCTGCCGCGACCGAACCGTCTGCTGTTCGCCTGCGCTTAGACCACTGACCGTCGAGCACCGGCTGCTGGGCGGCGCGATATCCAGGTTATGCGGGAAACGCCACAGGAATATGCCGCCGTCCACACTCGTGCTCACTAAGTACTGTCCGTCCGGACTCACCCTCACATTGGTCACGACGCCTGCGTGACCCACGCCTACGTGCGTGGGCACTCCCTCGTTGTACAGCCAAACCTTCACCGTCTGATCCGAACTGCCGGTCACGAAGTACTTGCCTGCGGGCCAATTGAATACCACGAACCGTAGTGTAATAGGTGAATGATTACAAAATTATTATGCTGTACTATATAATAGAACGTCCCGAAAGTCCCGTATCGTCGACCTCCCCCCCCCACGAGTCTCTAACATAGGTATTATGCTGGCTTGTAAAAATAATCTAAGAATAATCCAATTTTCTCGTATAAATTTAAAAAAAATTGTTTGTGCAACATCAAATTTTTAACTTATTCGAGTAAATCATTTACGCAATCATATTTTGTGTATTCAAATTAAATATTAATTGATCAAGATAATAAGTAGATTAAACTTTTATTATTTTTGAGAATAATAGTACCTATCTAAAAACTATAAAGAATCGCATTTGTATGAATTAATCACAATGTAATGGATACGGATTAATCTTATTTTAATATCGATTTAATCGCAAAACCAAATTTATTTATATTGATTTTCTATAATATGACATTAGACTTTTGGGACATTCTGTATAATATTATGCCATTATATTATGGACTGACGGCTGTAACAGTCATGGTAGCATAATAAAATAGCAAATCAAAAACACTGGAATGACGTCAAAATGGTAAAACCTTAAAGTTCAAAATTACTTAATAGCTAAAGTAGGTGAATAAAATAGTTTTTATGGAAATAATATGTATATTATTTATTAGTATTATTTTATAGAAAAGCAGTTTTAACTATTAAATATATAACTTAATACCGATAAGTCTGATATTTTAATTTTAAATTCAAAAGTTTTTTAATTACCTATATAATATATATTATATTCATCGATCTGAGTATAGTGCATACTAACATGTAGTTTTGGTTTTATAATGATTGGGTATAAGTTGATTATTTTCTTAATAAACTAAATATTTACGATATTCATGAAATTAATCAAAAACATTATGTCAGATACACAATGCAAAGTGAAAATATAAACCATGAGAAAGACATTCTTTACATTTTATTATGATAATTTATCTAACACTCCCACTCAAAAAAGGAAAAAAAACTTGAAACTCATAATTGCGACTACAGCTATAATAAGTAATAGCTAATTCGCCTTTTATGATTTCCATACGATTTGACGTCTCAATTCATATTTAGCATACTTTATGACACAACTAACACCTCCCCCCTCCCAACTTCAGGTGAAAACTACAACGTCTTGGTAGTTAATTATATCGTCTCCCCGGTGGCAGTGGACGGCGAACGAACCTGTGGGCGTAATATCCAGCGAATTGAGCGCCGCCACAGCAGACCCCTCGATTTCGCGAATCAACGACCCGTCGAGCGCTTCCCAGAACCCAATGTACCGGTTGGTGCCACTTGTCAGCAACTGGGTGGCGTTTGGGTGGTATATTGCACTTGTAAACACCGTCGACGAGAACATTATCGACAGCCGCGTATACCGGACAATGTCCCAAACGACGCACGTGCCGTCCATACTGGACGTTATCGCCTCGTGGCCCAGCGGGTGCAGGTCGATGGACGTCACCGCACCTTTGTGCTCCTTGAGCACCGCGAGTAGGATTCCGTTGGTGCCATTCACCTGCCACACGCGCACCTGACCGTCGCCTCCGCCACTCACTAATTTAACGCCGTCCTTGCACATGGCTATAGCTGACACACCGTCATTGTGGCAGTTGTGTATGGTGTACAGCAGCTTGCCGGATTCTGGCGTAAACGCCCGGATGCGGCCATCGTTCCAGGAGCTAATGATCTGCATTCCGTCGTGTGAAAACAGTACGCCGGAACAAGTGCAGTTCCGGACGGTCACTCGGAGCAGTTCCTGGAGCGTGTCCACCGACCAGATGCGCACGTCATTCTTGCTGGCGGTCGCGAACACCTTGCTGTAGTCGTGCGGAAACGCCAGGTCGTACACCGCAGACGTGTGACACGTAAACATGCGGGTCACTGCGAACGTAGCCACGCTAATGGTAAACAGATCGCAGTTGATAGTGCCTACCAGCACGGTGTGATCGCCCATCAACTGAATGCTGGTCACGGTTGACTCGACGTCCGCCGACAGGACGGCCACTAGCAACGGATGTGTGGGCGTGGCCAGCCGCGTCTCGATTATCTTGTAGTAGTACTTCTGATTTTGCTGCTTAACTTGCACCTTTTGCCGAACCAGTTCCACGACGCCATTCCCTGATCCTACGACCATGGTGCCGTCATTCCCATAAAGCCGCAGCGACGTTACACCTTTGCTGTACAGTTCCACGGTGACGCCGCGTGGCTGCTTCTTGCCGGCTACCGGATACTTAGCGAAGCAGCCGACCAACGTTGGCGACGCAGATGGCTTTTGTACTGCCAAGTCCACCGGAAAGTTCAGCTTAATCTTGAGCACGTCCCCGGTGCTGGTGCCGCAGTACGCGTACTCGTCCAGGGGGTCGATTTCGGTGCACAAGATCTTCCTCTTGATCTTGGCGAACGACGTGTCCAGTCCCTGCAAAATCCTCTGCTCCCCGTTCAACGTCCATAGTCGCAGCATGTTGTCGCCAGCCACCACAAAGCACCTATTGCGCGAATTCACTGCCTTGAGCACGGTCGATATGCCGACTGTCGACTTCACCGACGATGAACTGCACAGTACCTGTTTCTTATCGATCTCGTACACAATGATGGTACCGTCATCGATGCCTCCCAGCGATATCAAGTACTGTTCGCAACAGGAGAACGCCACCGACTCAACGCGCACCATGTGCGACTCATAGTAGGTCACCACCTCACTGGTTTGGAAATTCCATATAATGATCGGTGATCTAAAACCCATATAGTTCACCTGGCCGGCAGCCACATATTTCCCAGTGCTCGACACCGTCACCGCCGATATGATATTGGTCAGACCTACGAAGAACCGCTGCACCTTAGTCGACCAATTATAGGCCGTTACATTAGTACCGAGCGGATAAATCAGATGAACGCCGTCTGGGTGCAATATTAGACCATTTAATGGATTTCCGTCGAAACCGATCAGTGATTTCAATTCCAAGTCCTGCACGTTAATTTCTTCCATCTTCTAAAACTATACAAAACAAACAAAAACGTTTGTATGGTATAATTGTATCAATTATTTTTTTGTATTGTATTGTCGTTTAGTTCCATAAACATATTATTTTACATAATATTCAATGTTTGTAAATCTATGCCAACCAAAATATCTAAAATAAATAAAAAAAAAAACAATAATAATAATACTTTATTGTCTAGGTACCTACATAAATAAAATGTATTTTGGGTAATTAATTGTATACATATACGTTTTACCGAATTTATCGTTTTATAAAATCACCTACTATACTTTCCCTCATTAATTACAAAGTTCCTCAGTGTAATACTCATTATCAAGTCTCTACTTCACTCCTGTATGCACATCAAATTATTTTAAAACGAACTATTTAAACTTTGATGCCTATATAACTAATAAAGACCTCTCTTTTGCTATTTAACTAGGTATTTAATTTAATGTTAAACATAATACATATTATAATAAGTAATATATTCTAGGGCGTATACAAGGGGAGGAGGTCAGATCCCCCATAGGCCTTTGTATTATATTTATGTGTAGATAACCTAACCTTGCCACCTATAATTAAAAATTTTCGTTCTGTAATAATTTGTTTGAAACTAATCCTCTCCCTCCTCTATAAATAAATTATATATACGCAACTGATTATATTATTATGGTTTTTTTAATTTTAAGTAAATATTTTTTCAAAGCGCCATTTATTTTAAATTAAATAAAATCAATACATACAAAAAATAACAATTTCATATGAAAAGGGGTGAATTTAGGTGTGTAAGTGGCTACCATCACCATAGGTGTCAAATTTTAAAGATTTAGACGCGATAGCATTGCTTTCCACAACCTATACAACATAAATTATACAACAATTAATCGTCATTAGTCAATTAAGAGACATAAATATTTTTAACCATATCGCTATTTATTTTTATGTAAAAATCAAGATTATTTTATTTATAAAATATTCATATTCATTTTAGATTCTGAGTGGAGTAACAGAATTTATTGATTTTACAACGATGTGTGTTTTTTTTTCTACCTGTTATCACCTTTTAGGGCAGTAAAAATGGCCCAATTTTCTACTTCAGCAACTTTTCTAGTAGGAAAGTGAATCTAGTTGGTACTTAAAGAGCTCAAAAGTGAAAATTCCTATTAATTCTATCATTGCTTGTTACTATTAACCAAATACTTAACTAATTTTTCTTTTAATCATTTTTTTTTTTATTAGTGAATTGAATAGATATAATTTATTTCATTATCATGAATTATTTCATTATTATTCTTAAATCTCATTATCAGTTTAGTTGTAGTTTATAGTGTTTATAGCTGTTGATTATTATATTGTTTGTTTTGGACTTTGCAAAGTCAACCATGGTTCCTACAACTTGATAATTTTTTAATATTTTACCAACAGTAGCATAATATTAAATACAAATATATCCCTTCATATATTCTAAGCCACTTCAACCACTAATTGTAAGTACCTATTAGAATTAAGAACTTTGGTTAAATAAAAAAATTTAAAGCTATAAAAATATCTAAAGTACCTATCACACGATTAAGATCACTTGGCTGCAGATCCATAAGTTGAAAATTTAAAATGGCAATACTCTAACGCTATCTATTCGTTTATTTTGTGAAAACTGTATATTAGAGTTAAACCGTAAACTGTAATGCAATGCGTGCACTGGCGCTTCCTAGCCAAGACTAAATTCTTGCCGAGACTATCTCGACGAATGTGTACTGCCGGCATAATAAAACCATCTTAGTTTATGATGACTAAATTTTAATAATTAAAATATTATTATAATTTATAATTTAGTGTATCAACTACATATTGTAGATATAGGAATTAATTTTAATGTTTCTAAATATTTAATTAAGACTGCTTAAAAAGACTTCACGCCCCACCACGTGTCAAATGTTTTATCCTGTCTTACAAACATCCAGCATCGAAAATATGTGTTCAGAAATTTCAATTTGTGAAGTAACATTTAATAATGAAGTGAATTGACCTATTATTAATTATAAATATATGAAAATTTTTGTATTTTCTTATGCATTTTTTCCACGATATTTTAATTTACAAACAAATTATGAATATGTTAAATATTACAATTTAAAAATTCACGTAACTCCTTAAGCGTTAAAATATCGTAAAAACCCATGAAAAAACACAGATTATGTTCTTACTTTTATGTTTTTAATATACGTTTTACTGAAACGCATACATTTAAAAAAATATATATTTTTTTATAGACATTTGAAATTCAAATTTTGACGAAAGTGACTACTTAAACAAAAAAAAACTAAAATAGTTATTTTATTGTTATAATTCAAAAATATTACTTGTGAGGACCTGAAACTTTTACGTAAGTAGGTAGATATACCTATATTATTACATTTTACTATGTACAAAAACATTTTCTAAATATTTAGATACACTTTAAGCAATAATTAATTCAACCTACCGTATTACAAATAGTAAAATTAATTATAATAGGTAGGTAGCTGTATAAAAAAGTCAGGTCTTTTTATAAGGAGCTAAGTACATTATTTTACTGTTCAGTGTTGAAGTGTAGTAGAATAACCATTCTGATATACTATCTGACGTCTGACGGCTATCAATATAATATGTAATAAGTACCTACCTAGATAGGCACTTCAGAGTTCAAATATACCTAGTCATAACCTAGCTATAAACAGAATGTAGCAGAAAGAACTGACGAATAAAAATAGAAAATTGTTAAAAGTTTATAAAGTTTTTTTTTCATACTAAATGTATGAAAAAAAATATGAAAATTATATGGATTATAAATAGTTCAAGATTTACTGGATATATAATTTCTCAAAAATAATATTTTGAAAAAAGTTATTACAATTCAAAATAATTTATTCTGAAAAATATTAATAATTTAAAAATTTATATTAAATAAACCACTTCATTTAGAAATTTTTTTTTACCAACAATATTTTCTTATAAACAGATTTACAAATTAGCTATTTTGAATTTTTTCAAAAAAATTTGAATCAAATTTAATATTTTTTATTTTTAATTTTAAAAATAATAATAAAAAATTGTATGCTTTAAATATAGAGCAAGTGTCTATAAATTATATAGAAAAAAAATGGTAAAATATTGATTAGAACAAAAGTTATTTCACTAATCAGTTCTTTCTGTTACATTCTGTTTATATAGATAAGTACTTACTACTTACTTTGATAATTGACATAATATAAATTAATAGTAGGTATAATAGGTATGTCTAATATGGGCTGCTAATCGAAAGTGCATTTATGTAATCTAAAGTGATTGATACCATCTACAGAAATCTACTAGAAAAATAAATTGATAAAAATAATCATACTCGTTGCTATTATGGATCATGGATGTGTACCAAAGTACCTTTCAGACGATAACATAAATATTTAAATAAGTATTAGGTACCTACTTATCTAACCTACCCTTTTATAAAATGCTAAAATCCGATACAAGAGAAAGATAAATATAATGATTACTTATTAAAAAAAAAAAACAAGTAGGTAAGTAATTTATTAATTATTAGCTGTCCCGCCCGGCGTACCAAATATTTAAATATTTTATAAATATATTTGTGGAAAAATGTATATTATGCAATGTTTCAATTAATCGTAATAGTAATATAATAATATGTAGCCAATGGCAATCCGCTATAAATAAATAAATTATTCTTTTTTTGTGAGCCGAAAAATAAATTCACGTATGAACTACCCTTCAGTATCATCTATAAGTGTTGTTAAAATACGCTATAAACACTCGCCAATTCTAGAAGGACCTAGATTAGCCGTCAATAGCTATTGATATAACATTTATGGTAAACGGCTTGGTAGTTTTTGAGTCTCTAGCTATCACACAAACATCCATTTTTATATAATTATAATAAATAAAATAGATGCGCGTTGGACCATTATTATACCTCATATTTTTATGACATATTTTTTGTTTTCTTGTTCTCTTCATATATACCTCCTTTCGAATAGACAGAAAGTTAAATTATATTACTTATACTGTTATTATAAATTATTATTATTATTATTATTAAAATACCTAGTTAATAGTTGTGTTATCTTATAATTAAAGTGTATAAAATAAAATTATATACCTACCTACTTGCAACTAAACGTGTCCCACACGAACCCCCGATCAGATGATTTATTACATAATTAACTATATTATATTAATATACATATTATACTGCGAGTATGAACAACATGCTCATTTGGGGAATACCGCGACGGTCACAATTGTATATTATATAGGTCCACATACTCAGATATTTTTTACATTTCTTACCAATTTATTTTTCTAAGACGTACGTATTATACATTAAAGCCTTCCCCGACACTTGGTCATATCCATTATTGAAAACTATTCACAAATCCAATGTATAGGAGGAGATATACGCGCACATACAAAAAAAGAGCTATTTTATAATATGTATAGATAATATAGTAAGTATCCATCTCAGATATCTACAATAGTGGTAAACCGAATAATAATATTATGATATCAGGTGATAAATTTAAATTTTAAACTTTACCTACCTTCACTGCTTAAAATAAGTACCTAAGCACCTACTATTGTTATTGGTTATCACGATTTAAGACAGTACTATACATTTATACTCAGTGGCGTATTTATGTTTTCTCTGCCTATAGACACTTTCTAATTCGCCGTCTTTTCTACTCCCCATCCCACCGAAAATTGCACATAAAATATATTTGATTATACAACTTGTTATATTATATTCCATAAAAAAATATGCATTAATAATGATTCGATTAACTTTTTCTAGTTAAAAAATGAATAAAATTTGATTTCATTAAATCAAAATTATTTTTTATCAAAAAAAAAAAAAAACTGATAAAATTTGCCGCTCTAGTCTCGCGCCTACAGGGTCTGTGCCTAAATAACACCTCCGACTATACTCGGTCTAACGATAGAACGTGCCGATTCTGTGTATCCCCCCCCCCGTCGCCCGTCATCTTACCAACGAAACAGATTCCCCTATGGTAAGGTACCGTGTGAGAATGCGCAGAAGAATTGATTTTCGTCGGTCCGCGCGGCCCGTTATGGACTGTTGATGTGTTACTTGAGTACCTACTTACGAAGAATATGACAATGAACTAATTTCGAACAAATAATGGTACTATTGTGCGATAATGAATTGTTATTAAAAATAAATAACAAATATTAAATCTACTATCTATATAGGTAGGTATTTACATTTATTTAAATTAAATTTGTTTGGAAAACCTATTGACGCAGAACATTTGGTAGGTAGATATTATTATAAAATCAATAAAGACATTAGTCAAAACAGTACCTATGTGGTAACTGATAGGTATTATAATACTTTTTTCAACGTATTCTTTACAACGGTATTGAATGTAATAATGTATAATATTATAAAGGTATAAAATATTTAATATTGGCAAGCCGTGGGTACCAATATTGTGCAATCTGTAGGTACTTACATAATATTATAGATATAATATATAGTACGTCGTGCTATTATCAGTAAGTTGTGGGCAGCAGAAATTTCATTATCAACACAATACGCCTTATCAATTTTTCTGTATTCTCATATTATTTTCACTTTTCACTGTTTTCAGTAATGCGTTAAAGCTAATACGCGGTAGTCGAAAGTTATGCGTTTCTGCCCATAGTTGTGTCTTATTTTAACTATAAGGAACTATAAGTTGTATAGTATTATTGTGGTCATTCTTTCGAATTGTTAATGCCGCCGTGTTTACATTTTTTCGATAATACCAATTAGCTTACCTATTTTGTTCAAACGTTTTTTACAACGTTTTAAACAATACTAGGTATATATATTATCAGAATTTTTGAGAGATATACATTATAAAAAAAAAATAAATAGTTCAAATCTAAGGTAACTTCATTTTATAATATATTATGCCTAATCGCTTGCTATCTGTGCTGTGTACAAAACTTCACATTCATTGTGAACTGTTACTAAATAAGTTTTTTTGTATATATATTTTGATATTATTTAACTAAGTATAAACTATGTATTTGTCAGTAAAGTAAACATATAACAGCTGGTGATGTTATATAGAACAACCTTCAAATGTTATTATGTTTAATATAAATATTTAAGTAGCCTTTACACATACTTTATATATACTTTTATAATATGCTGACTAGATATTTTAGAACCATTCACTGTTTCATATAAATATTTTATTATTTTTAAGGTTTTAATTTGTATTTCATGTATAAAGAATAGGTATTATGTTATTTATAGATTATTCATTGCTTCTAATTGTTTATATTATATTTTATATAATATAACATAGGTATCCATTTATATAAAAAGAGAAATCTTGACTGACTGATTCATAATCAATGTACAGCGAAAACTTACTATGATAACTAGAGATTCAAATTCCTATGGTACCACCATGTAAGTAACAAGGGTGTACTATTTATAAGAAAAGATTTTACGAAATTCACATTTTAAAGAAGGATTCTCACAATGATTTGTTGGCTAATGAAAACAAATATTTTTTTTGTTTATTTAGGGTTGCTCTTGGTTACAAAAAATAAAATAGTTATTATGATTGGATATAATTTTAGTAATGCATTTTATATTTGGTCAAAACGTACCAAATATATGTGTTAAAAATCTGAATAGTTTACATTTAACAGATTTTAAGAAAGGGAAAGTCTATGGGCATTTTATTTGTTATAGGCAACATCGTGCATGATCAGTTAGTTCTTTATAAAATTAAAGTGTATTTTAACATTTTAATATAAAACATACCTACAAGTATGTAATTAACATTTTTTTAATAATTACTCTCTAAAAATGTCAATCTTTTTTACAATATAAGTAGGTAATTTTATAGTATCACTATCAAGTACTTACATTCTATAATTATAAGAAATACATCATTTATCATTTTACCATATGAATTTTGTGTTTTATGATATGTCATTCCTGGTATATCATTATACCAAGGACTTTTTATTAATGATTTAATTATTAATTTTATTTCACAAAAATTTAAATTATTAAAATTTATTAAATCAAGTATTTATAATAACTCACCAAGTTTATAATCTTAACAAATTCAATAATGTCTACTCAGATAATATTTAATTGTAATTAAACATATCAATTTTTGTTTATTTTAGTTTTTAAATATGCCGTTTCGTAAACGAAGTACATCTGGGTCTAAGCCACAGCTTAAAGAAAAAGTTGTTCAAATTTATGAGTCATTTTTTAAGGTAAAGGAAACTTATAATATTTTTTTTGTAAACTTTAATAGCGTTGTTACAAATATTGAATCAAGTTAAATCAGTAAAATATAAAATGTATATAATGATACTATATTTTACATTCTAAACAGAATAGAATATTTTTAGTTGTACAGCTTGTTTTTTTTTCATTTTATTACATAAGTTTTGTATAGCTCTACTTTTTAATGGAAAATGTAGATAAACACATCATATTTATGATGTATGATATATCTTAAGTTTTTCTTTGACAGTTTTACTTTACATTTCAAAAATATTTCAAATAACTAACTAGTAAATTTTGCTATAACAAAATTTTAACAGAGGTGATGTATTCTAAAATATTTAATCTGCTTGTAAATAAACTATAATTATTACAATTTTAAATATTCAATAACTTGAGCCGAGGTTTGCCTAAAAATTTCTATTCAGAGCGATAATTTTTTTTATTTTTAATTAAATGATCCCTTAAATATTGTCACATTACAATTACTAATTTAACCTGTAATTTGTATTTATAATATACTATTTGATTCTTTAATTTTGAAATTTTGAATCAATTTGTTTTCTTGCTATTTTCTGCAGATAGTTCCTTAAACATCATTGATACTTTTTATGCATTGTATTTTAACTAAACATGTATATTTATATATTTCCAATTTTTTTGTATACAGGGTGAAGATGTCTCAAAAGACAATGATAATTTTTGGGATGAGTTTTTCCTACTAAAACCTAAAGTACTATTTAAATTACTCAGTAACTTACTTCAGTTTCTATTTTTAACTAATCTATATGTTTAATATTTTAGATATCATATATTGAGACAGAAATAGAAAAGTTAAGTGTTGAACAATTGATTACACTTCAAGATAATATAAGACTTTTATTTATTAAATGTATCACAACATTTGAATGTCAACATCAATTGCGTATAGTATTCTCATTAAAAGTAATTATTAAATATTATAATATAAGGTTTAATACTATTAATTTAGTAGTTATGTATTGCTTGTATACGTTTATACAAATTATAGCAGATAAGCAAATTATGCAATTAGTCCCCAAAATACCAATCAAAACAAAAAATGCTGTTTTAATATTATTAAAAATATTATTATATATAATATTAAATAGTAATTAAAGAAAATTAGATTAGTACTCATTGTATTTTTATTTCAACATTAATATAGTATATATAACATAATTTCAATTTATACAATGTAACTACATAAACACTATTTTTAGAACTACACATAGTTCCATGGATAATCTGCAAAGTGGGTAATAGAGTTTACTGTATAGGGCTTATACTATATTAATTGCACATTTATTTAAACAAATTATGTTTAATAATCATAGGTTAAAGAAATAAGAAATATCTGTTAACACCCAGTGCCGTGCTAACTAACATTGGGAACCCAGGGTGATAAAATTTAGAGTTTCTCAACATACATTTAAACTTCAAAAATAGCTCACTGTCCTTTGGTGCTCCTAAACTTTGTGGTGCCCTAATTTTATTCCTTCCTTAACACAACTCTATTAATACCATTTATTTTATAGTGATCCGTGTCAAAAAAATATTTACTAACTGATTACATCTAGTGAAACTACCAATTAAGCATATTACATGTTATAGATTTATACCTTAACTTGCATTGTTATAATTTAATTAATTTTAAGATATTGAACAATCCAGTGGCATGTTAATGATAGGTCAATGTAGGCTATATATCTGAGATTTATAATTGAGTGGGTGGCTATAAATATATAGTATTATATTATTACATTGTAAGTAAATATTTACTAATAAACTATTATGAGTCGACATCCCACTGTTCCAGTCTTATACTGACAAAAAAGGTAAAATAAATTATTTTAGTTAATGTGTTAATAAAATTTAAAAACTAATGATTTGGTAAATATAGTACTTATTTCTATAAGTCTGTGGCTAAACTTAATCTGGCCTGTAAATAAAAAATTATTTTTTTAAACATTTTTTTTTTTAGTGAATTAAATGTGATTTTTATTAATTTTCATTTGATTTTTTGATTTTTCCTTTACGTTCAACTTTATTAGATAAACATTATATTGTACATTCAATTGGCCTCCAAAATCTTCTTGCATTTCTAAAGCCACTACGAAAATTTAATTTGATGATCCTTAGCATATATTAGGTATATTAGGTATAATAATATATAAAAATATTTTATTAATTTATGTATCACTTATTGTTTTATTTATAAATTTATTAATTAATTTATAATCAATTTAATTTTTAGACGTTAACATGTTTAGTGAGCAGTTTATACAAAAAATTTAGAATCAACCCAAAATTTGAATTTATTTCTATTTTGGTAGTACCAAAAGATACTGATATGATTTTTGAGAATTTATTGGGCAAATGCAATATTATGTTACGTGGTAATAAATATAATCATTATTTGACTTAATCTAAGAAATATCTATCATTAACTAACTTATAATATATTTATTTTTTAAATGCTGTAACAGTAGTTTCATCAAACTCACTAAATATATTTTGTACTTCATCAGTTTGTAACTCTTAAAATGATTAAAAGACAGTAAACTTTTTAATTCTATTAGTATTCTAAATGTTGTACATTCAACATATTTTTATTTGTTTTTGAAAATGTAATAACATTTTTTTTTTTTTGAAAAAATAAAAATATTTATTGAATATAAATGTGAGAAACTCGTTAAAAAAAAATATTTATTTACAAGAACATATCTTCTCTAAAACAAATTTAATTTAAGCTAAAACTAAAAATATTATTCAATGTATTGTAATCAAATTTTAACTCAAATGTAAAATTTCTATTAAATTAACCTATATTTTAATTTTTAAAATTTCTTTAATTTTGTAAAAATTGATGATTTTTAAACTGTTTTATTTTATAAAGTTACTTCCTATATTAAAACATACATTTCTATGTTGAACAATTTTTTGTAAAAACAAAAAATAATTAATTTCCACATAGAAATCAAAATAAAAATATTATTTGTATAATTGATGTATATTTTAATGTTTTGACTTAAAAGTAATAATTATATATATATATATATTTTTTTTAAGAACCAGAATGCGTTGTTGTTAAAGACTTATGTCTACAATTTTTACTAACAATTGTTACTGGAACCGACAACCTCAATGAAAACCCGGCTCTACGTCATTTGATGACAAACAGTGTTTTTGAACCTTTGACAGAAGTATAAATTAATATTATTATTTATATGACTTACCAATATAAATATTTTATAGGTTCTTTCAAATAATATATACCAAACTTATCATGGCTATGATTCTATTTTGCTCTTGACATTACTTATGAATGTTGAAACTGCTAAAAAGACAAATCCATATGTTGTCAAGTTATCACTGTTGGACAAAGAAGATACTTTAAATGGTTATAGCCAGGTAACAATAATAGATTATATTACACATAAAAAATCTTTTATACAATGGCACAAAATTGTGATTGGGGGAGATGCCTTTACCACCAAGACAGGTCAAGGTGATTGGTAGGATTGTTAATAAGTCGCTACAGTGTCCATATATTGTACTTGCTACTGTTTTGAACCTTGTCTAAATCTCCTTATTGTACATAATATTTATTCAATATAAAGTACTAACTACTATAATATTAGTGGACTCGTGAATCAAACCTTCATTCCTTCTATCTATATCTGACTGTAGTTATACTTAACATTTATTCTTCCCATTTGGTGCCTTTTATTGTTAGGAATCCATAACAAAATATTAGTAAAATTATTATTTTTAAAGATTATTAGATGGTCATTGGAAGAAATTTGTCAACAATATCGATCAGAAGAAATAGCACAGTATTCAAACAACACATGGTTTAATACATTTACATCTGTTGTAAGCAATATGTTATTTGTACCAGAAACTATTGAAGAACATAATATTGAATTACCTCAAGAAATCAGGTATGATTTAATTATAATTTTTTTCATTATTTTTTACATATCATTCTCCCTTTTTGTTTGCAAAATAACTAGTATATTATTAATTTCTATTTATTTAGCAAAATCCTACTGTACTGCTGTACTTGTAATGCTTGTAAAAGTAAAGTTATTAAGAACATAGAAAGCTATATATACTATAAAAACATATTTACATAAATAAATTATAGATTATTAGGATGTAATTTTATAATTGAAATGCATTAATTAATTTCATAAGTATTTATGTAAGTATATTTAATTCATAAGTTGGTATAATCTATTTTTGTGAATTCAAATAAAAATAAGACACATGTAAATTAAACTGAACAAAATTACTAAATAATCCTAGAGATAGAAAAAAGTATTCTCTGAGTAATGCCCTAACCGGTTTCAGGGAATGATGAAGTTTTTCAAGAGAAAAATTTTCAATAAATTATAAGATATTACTATTGATTACAATTACTGCCCTTTTTTTTTTGTATATTTTTAGAATATTGAGAACTATAACATCTGAACCTAGTAATAATTATGCAGCTATTAAATCTCAAATAAATAATACATTTTTTTTTAATGCATTTTCTATATTTTTTGATTGATTTTTATCACTATAAAACAAAATAATAAACATTAATCAAGTATTATTTATTAAACAAGTAATTAATTGTATTTATATTAATTAATAATTACATTTATTAATTAAATTTAAGGTCAATGAGTGGAATATTAATTGCATTGTATGAAGCTGTACATTACAACCGAAATTTCATGACTACATTAACACATTGTCATGCGTCCAATAACTACGAATCACATCCCAGTGTTATGCAACAGACACAATCGGCTACAAATAATTCTGATCTCAAATCGCCATCAGATAATCTATTTTCCAATCTTCTAGTCACATTTTTTCAATATTGGTAAATTAAATTGTTGCTAAACAATTTGTTTTTAAATTTTAATCAGTGTTTATATCTTGTTAGTTCAATTGTAATGCAGGACACAAAGACTGAAGCAAATGCAAATAACTCAATGCTATGCTTTGTAATATTGTCTTGTATTACTGATGACCAATTTGCTAATTCACTAATGCATGATGTAAATTTACAATTTAAAGTTGATTTATATAGATCACCTACCAGACGATATATGTTTATTCCAGACAAATCACCAAAACCTTTGGCTGCTGCTCTATTAGGTAATATTACATTGTACTTACTATTGACACAATTATTTTATAATATTTTTAATCAACATTATTAATAAAATTGTCATTTATCAAATACTAATTTTCATTATTATAATAATTTACTTATAGATTTGATGATCGAGTTTATGTTAGGACACATGATGAAAAAATTGCCACTTGACCAATACATGAAATGTATTAGTATAATTCACCGTATAATATGTTACCAAAAACGAAATAGTGTGCGTTTGTGTTATAACTGGAAAGATTTATGGAGTTCTTTAATCACGCTGTTAAAATTTTTAATGACTTATGAACATCAACTTTCACAAGATATGAATATTTATGATTTAGGAATACAAGTGAGCATGTTTTAAACTAAATGCATACCAAAAATATTGTAAAACCAAATATATAAATTGTTTAAATTATATGAGTATATTCATATATTATGATTTTGTTTAACAGATTGTAAATATATTTAACTTGTTCATTACCTATGGTGATATGCTTCTTCCATCACCAAGCAGTTATGATGAGTTATATTATGAAATTATTAGAATGCATACAGTATTTGATAATATATATGTCTTGTGTAAGTATTTATTAAACTATAATTAAATATAAATACATAAACACATCTTACTATTAATATAAATTATACCATTATGTAAGTCATTTCTGTTATTAATTTATTAATAATAATGAATCATTTTATTAGTCTGTGTGAGCTAAATAATATACAATTAATAAATAAAATCATTCATATGATGAATGTCCTAGTTGTTGAATTTAAAATTATGCTGTGATTTAACCATTCGGGTTTCAAAGAATTGTGTTTATGAACTGGATATGAAGTTATGTGAAATTATATGTAATGGAAGTGTACCCACATTAAATGACATATTTCTTTGCATTTTATGTAAACACTGTTTATCCTTTCTAATTTATTTAGTTTTGACTTTTAGTTATATAAATATGAAATTATTGTTTTCTTGTAATAATTTATTAGTTATTACTTAAATTTTGACAATTTAAGAAAATAATGCTATTTATTAAATAATTAATTATAATATGTTTTAATGCATTTTAGCATCAAGAAACTCTTCATCTGTTAGTGAACACAAATTATCTGCCACAAAATTATCCAATTGTTTAATCAATATCAGGTAAGTTATGTTTGAAATGTTATTATAGCCATGATAATTAAAATAAAACTGTTAAATTTTCAGAGCTATAATCAATCATTATATACCAAAAATCGATAATTGGTTAGAAAAAAACTCAGTGACTACACCTGTTGGTGAAGAAGTAACTATTTTATTCTGATATTTGATTTATTTTTAACTTTTTTTGTAAATTATCTTAAATAACTATATACCTCTTATCTAATTGTTTTGTCATAAAATGTTACCTATTGATAAATAAAACAAAATAAAAAGATATGAATTTAAAAATTTATAAAATATTATGTCAATAGATGGCATGTTTAACGGTTGAATCAAAAATTTTAAATTCAATATAACCTGATAACTAAAAATTTAAATAAAAAACTACAATAATAAATTGTAAAAACTACTATTCAAATTTGTATTTAATTAATACAATATAGAGAGATATGCTTTCATTGCTTATATAAATTATAATTAATAAACATAAAATCTTAAAATAATATATTTATAATAGTGTTGGCTTTAGTTATTTTATAATTGCTAAAAACAACCACATTAACAAACAGTACTGCTGTTGTTTGTCATGCATTTTAATATTAATTATTTAGAAAATCATTGTTTTTTAACTTTCCATTTTTTTATAGATTTTAGAAGTTGTAAGAAATAATTATGATACACTGACTCTGAAACTTTTACTTGACTGTTTGGGAAGTTTTGAGTCAAATAAGTTAAATCATGATTTGTCAAGCTCGTCACTTATCAAACTAATGGTTAGCAAAGTAGTTAAGGATACACGGCAATCATTAAAACATTCCAACACCGATCTTCAACAAATTCTTCAGAATTTTTCACTTTACACTAATCCATCATAAAAATATTTTATCATCATAAAGCAGTATTAATGTTGTATTTGAAAACTATTTATTTAAACATGATCAAATGCAATTTTAGAAAACATTTTTAATTGTGTTGCTTTTTTTATAATTAAAAATTAATATTAAAAATGATTGAACGAATTTAATACATAATTCTCGTTGAATGATTTTTTTCTTCAACTTATTAAAACTTTATCATCACTTTGTCATGTATTTTGTGTATTATTATTATTTATTATAGGTAAAATGTTTACCAAAATTGTATTTTAAAATATATTTTATTGATTCTATGTATTTGGTGTAAACTAAAATTAAAAAAATTATATTTGTCAGACATCTTTTCTCTTAAATTAATTTTTCCTAATATAAACTTCTAAAATGAAACTAGCTATACTATACTGTTAAAACAGATCATTATTTAAAGTTTCCCATAAAATAGCAGTATCAATATCATTTACCACTTATTATTTACTATTTGGCCACAATACAATATAGTGGTAACTCGAGACTATAGCCTCATGACTAAAATTAAATTTGATGATACAGGTTTAACTCTCAGTAATGAGTGTACCCTGATCACTCATCAAAAGACAATAATCAAAGATAGGTAATTTAATATTAAATATAATTTTATCCTACAGGTCTCGCTGATGATCAATGAGCTCCTCATAGATGTATGATGTAACAATTTAGGATGCAGATGTTTTCAATAATTTGTATAAATGCCTCACAACTTGAAAATTTTAATTTTTAAAACTACTAAAAAAAAAAGTGAACATTAGATTATCATTTTTATGGATGAAATAGGATGTGTGTATATGTAAAATGTGTGAACGCATGGTTTTTCAATAATTATGAATCAATTATACTCAAGAAATTTCAGAAAATAGATATGTTTCTGTATTTTCAAATAACAATTTTAAAGTTTTAAATTCTAAGCCGAGCAATGAATTGATTGGTTTTACAATGTGTGTTATTTTTTTTTTTTTTTTTTGTGTGTCTTACTAACTTTTGGAACAGTAAAATGCTTCAATCTTCAACTTTAATATTTTTGGATAATGAATCTTGTTTATACTTTAAAGGTCTTAAGTTAAAATTTCCCATTAATTTTGTAAAAAATTAAGTGTTTTAAACATCATCAGTATTTTTTAAAACATGTTTTTTATGTGGATGTTTTAAACAATTAAGAATTAATGTAGAGATTATTGGCTAGGTATTTCTGAAATACATCTGGCAAATAAAAAATAGAATACAGTTTACTTACATTATTATACTAACAAAAATAAAATTTAATCAACTTGGATTGTCTAATACAAGGGTTCTCAACCTTTTGAGGTACTTGTCCCCTTTCATACTATTTTATGATATGCCAACCTCACCCTAACCACTTTATTAAGGAACAAATGTTGTTATAATTTAAAGTTATTTAAACAAATTATGTTATATTCATTTTCTTAAATATTAAATTTTAAATGTATTATTATTAAGTAGATACAGATTAATGACATGGTTGGCACTGCTTAATTAGAATCAATTTTTTATTTTTATATTTTTATTTATAACTATCTACCTTTCTAGTGGTCTAGGTGAGATATATATATATATATATAACATAAGTGAAGGTTATATTAGTCATTATGAAAAATAATATAATAATAAATAATGATGAATTAATAATATTATCGTATATAATATATCGATTAAAAATAAATAATCAAAAATAACATTTTTATGTTTATTTTAAAAATTCGAAGTGTCGGTAGGGGCATGCGCGTTTTTAAAATTCGAGTAGGCACTGGATAAAATATTATTATGGTTCTATTCTAAAAGTTCTAATATCTAGATACTGAAGTTGAAAAATATATAATGACTTCGACTGTGTTGAGGTAAAATGCAGAAGATGGGTATTTTAAATAGGTAGTCTTAAAAAGGGTAATTTTATTGTTAACATTTTTATATTTCATGAAGTGTTTAAATATTTAAATATAATTAAAAGTGTAATCAAAACATTAAAAGACAAGCAAAATTAGTAGTTTTGAATATTTTAATAGCTTGGAATTATTGAACATTATAAAAGACATTCTAAAAGATTTAAATAAAGAAAAAATACTTGAAAATTTTGCTAAAAAATCAAGAATATTAAGACTGAAAAACATTTAATTATAATTATTTTTATGAAATTATATATTAAGTGCCATTTAATATACTGATTGTATTTGAAGAATGAAATAATATTTAATATCATATTATATTGCTATTTAATTTTAATTTATGGTATAAAATTTTTCTTGGGGCTTTTGCTCCCACTGTGTTACAACTATAAATATGTCACTGTAAAAGTCTAAGATATTAGGTTATGATTGGCTAAAATGATAGGTATCCAGGGTATCCTTTTGAATTAAAATAATTATTACCATATCTGAGAGTTTGAGCACTTTTTCTAGTGGTTATTTTATCAATAAGAATAATTTTATTCAATTTTTCAAAATAAATTATCATGTCAAACTTATAGGTATAGGTTAGGGTGTCCCTTAAATTTTTTTTTTTCATTTTTGTTAGTCTCACCCACTTAATTTGTGTATATGCATAAAAAAATGAAGTACAAAAAGTTTCATGTCAATCTATTAAGGTTAACCCGTGCCGACTTGAATTTGAAATTTGAGTACATTAATTTATTCGTAATTTTATGTTATATTTTACATTTTTATATATATCTCATTTGCAATTAGGAAAATTAAAATTTGTTACTGAATATTTTTTAAATAAAATAAAATTGCCTACAAATTATATTATTACATACTTCTTCTTATTTATTATAAATTACGAGATATATTGACTTTTGTGTATGAAAGTACTATTTTCTCAAAATTATATTAT
>JACXSJ010003166.1:0-28455 GCA_014851325.1 Pentalonia nigronervosa
TGTTTCTCTATGTTTTAATGTAATATTGGATTAAAATTATAAGTATTTAAGTTTTTAATAGGTATTAATTATTAATTATATTTGAGGTTTTCCAAACATAAAAAATATTATAAGATGCTAATTTTAAAATTGACATATTATTTAAATAGTAAATGTAATTGATTATTCAGATTCTGGATTTTAAGTGGCTTCAGCGTTATCTTATAGAAAAGTACTTATGTTTTTATACCAACAAATACCTATAGAAATAATTAAATTGATATTTTATTGTGTGAGCTTTTTTTATACAATATAAACATTGTTGTTCTGCAATTATTATTATTTTATATATATATATATATATATATATATATATATATATTATAAGCATAAGTAATATTTAGACACAATTGTTTATATTTGAAATATTTCATTGAATAAATAGGTAAAAAAGAATTTAATTGAGTATTCAATACTATTAATTACCAAAAATATTTCTATGTAGTTTATTATTTCTTAAGTATGAAACATAATATCCATTCACAGTTCTAATAATTGAGTGGAGTATTTGTTTTGAGTATTTCAACTTACAAGCTGTTGCAAAATAAGTCTGATGACAAGATTTCCATTTATAAAGGACCTATAAACAATTAAATACAATTTGCTCTTGTAGAATAAAACTTCTCGTTATATTTATTTTTCCCATTTTATTTTCAGGTTTTATGCAGTCTACATTTACTATTCTACACAAGATTGCAATGTTTAATTTATTATTGAACTCCTCAGTATTGTTATATCCTTTTTAGACTTAAAACTTTTTTTAATTATTAAAATGATATCTGTCTTAATATTTATTGTTTAAATATTCAATATTTGGAAAGTGACAATCGCTAGCACATGTATCATAAAATTAATAATTTTTGTACAAAAAGTAATCTAAAAATTTACATTAAAGTTATCGTTCATTTTCATACTAACATAATATGTTAGTGATTAATACATTTTTTTTCAATTTAAAATTATCATGTCTTTAATATTTTTGTGATCTTAAAATATGTTATTGTATGTGTGCCAGTTTCGCATTGTCATAAGTTTAATGATGATTTCTAAAAGTGTAAAATACTATTGTATGCAATAATATTTATAGTTAATTTTAAAATTAATTTCTATGTATTTTTTCAGGCGCAAGTGGTCCAAGTTTTTCTTCCTGTTTTCTATTCAGTTTTTCTCCAGCTTTTTCCTCGCGTATTCAATTAAGTTTTCCGCGGCTTTTAGTTTGCGCACTCACTGTGTTTCTGCAGTTTTTCTACCAAGTGCTAATTCTAAACATTTAAGTGTTAGAAATACGTTTTTTTATTATTAATTTTAAGTTCTATTTCTATTTTTAGCAGTGATTTTTATTATTTAATTCTTTTATTTTTTTTAGTGTAGTTGTAGTTATAGTTTTAACTGTCGAAGAGATCTAATCACAGGCAGCTAAAAAAGTGTCAACGAATTATTGATTCAGGCACGGAATTGTCGAAGAGAACTAATCTCAGGCAGCTAAAATAGTATCCATGAATTTTTGATTCAGACACAGCAAACAATTTATAAGCTTAAAAACGAGTTTAAAAGATAAATTGATTGAGATAGCTCATTATATTAAGACAGAATATCCAGAATTAAATTTTGAGCATGTCTCGGTTTCTGACAGTTGTGTAATTAATATTTGCAATGTCATCTTTAAGAAAGATACTGATCACAATTTGAAAAAATCAATATTAAATGTTATTAAAAGAAAAAATTCATTTCTTCGTAAGTGTATTGAAACTATGAAGTGTGATAATGTAGCTAATACATCAAAAATGAATAATAGTACAATAATGAAACGTATAGAACATTGTAATTACACGTATAACAATTTTGTAACTTACAATCACAATACTCTAACTGACATCTGTAGACACATTAAAGTCACTCTAAATGATGTTAATAGATATAAAGTGTACAAAGAATGTAAAAAGTACCGCAATCTCTCCTCGTGTCTACCAATGGATAACACAAACAATATTGATTCGAATATTTTTTTGTTTTAATGAACGTTCTGATGATGATAATGGTACTTTTGAAAATTGCACTTCTTATTCGGTGCATACAGAGTCTGAACTTTTGCAAAGTGATAATGTTTCATTAGAATATACGAATGCATCACCAGAAATTGATTTTATTCGGAGTAAGAGACACCCGCCAATACCTAGTAGTACTCCAATTTCACCAGAAAACATAACAGATGAATCTGTTTTTGTTACCCCAAGTAAAATAACAAACAGAAAACATCATGTACCAAGCCCCCTCAGGAATACTTTCTATCAAAAAACTCCTACAAAGTCTGGTTTTGTTCTACCTCTAGAAACAAAAAATCGATTTCCAAAAAAATATCACAACCATGATGTATTTTGAAGGATCTTTCAAATTTTCATTAGAAGAATGGTCTCTAATGAATCATACTAATCTCCAAGGTGAAATCCGTCTGGACAAGACTAAATATCCTATTATGTTCAGAAAGCGCATAAGAACTGTGAACAATACATGAGTTGTTAATGCAAAAATGGTCAGATATTTTAACAATCATTGCAGCGTGTACATGTATTGTAGCCATAAGGGTTGTAAGACTTTTAAGATTAAAGTCCAGTCTGAAAACGGAATATTAATGGCAGAAGTATATAGTTCTGGTTTGAATTATTATCACAATCCTGATGACAATGGTCTGACGAACCATATGAAAGGGTTTCAGCGAGACTTGATCAAAGAAGTGCTGAAAAAAACTAAAGTATTTTCCTTCAGGTCAGACACTGTCATTGAAATTGAAAATTGGTTCAAAATATTTTCAGTAATATTTTTGTCTCCGTGTTGTACGAGAAAATATAAAAATGCCATTAAGTATACTCTTTACGCGCAGTACGGAAAACAGTCACCTGGGACTTTCGGGTGCTACAATGTACAAGATTTGGTATGCAGTTTGTGTTGTATGGTGTACGTGTAAAGATAAAAGGAATTAAAATATTATTGGAGCAAATTATTTGCGCTATCTTGTGGTTTGGAAGTAGAATTAGAACGTTCTAAGGCAATATCATTGATTACAGAATAAAATTGATTATGTTTATTCTATAATCAATGGCAATATAAATAGTGGCGCCTTAAAAATAGTGTAATGCAACCGAGTACACAATATTTCTTATCATTAGCCGTCAGAAAATTAGACACCTAGTTTTGGTCATCGAACTTCACACTTGTATTTACTGTTTTGGCTTTTTATCGAGTAAAGTCAAAAAGATTTCTAAGTTTTATAGTTTTTCAATTATTTCTTTCTGCTTTATTCAAGTGAGTTTATGCGTTTAATATTATACCTAGGTAATTACTAATTATTGTTTATAATGTATATTTTCATTTAAAATCAGGTTGGAAAAATGGACGAAGAAACGTTAATTGGCTTTAATGATATAGCCATATTAAGACCAGAGGTCAAACAAAAAACTGGAAAGAAATCGGGAGGTTTCCAAGCTATGGGATTGAGTTTCCCTGTATTAAAAGGAGTACTCAAAAGAGGTTATAAAGTTCCCACTCCTATACAGAGAAAAGTAATCCTGCACCTAAAATTTTGTTCTTGACATAGTTTAATTATGTTTATTGTAACATTTTTTTTCTTTCAGACAATCCCTATTGCTTTGGAAAACCGTGATGTTGTAGCTATGGCTCGCACTGGTAGTGGGAAAACAGCTTGTTTTTTAATACCAATGTTTGAAAAACTGACTCAGCACACTGTAAACGGCCACAGAGGCATACGCGCTTTAATTTTATCACCAACTCGAGAACTTGCTGTTCAGGTAATTTTTTATGGATCTATAAATGCAATTTATAGACAATACAATGTCTTAAAGTCCTTAATATCTATCGCACACAGACAATGTTTTAAAAATGTGTTGTACTGCTAAAACCCTCCCACAATTTTTTTTTAATATACAGTCATTAAATTATGAAAATTGACTGATTATTGTGATTTTGTATTTGTGTGAAGGAGAAAAAAATTTGTAAGCCCCACCCCCCCCAAAAAAAAAAAAAAATCCTATGTGTGTGCATTTACCTACCTATTGTGTTGATAGATAAAAAGACAAACTTCATTAAAGTAACAATTTACAGAAATATTGTTTATATTGTGAATGTAATTTAATTTCAGACATTGAAGTTTTTAAAAGAAATAGGAAAGTTTACTAATTTGAAATCAGCCGTGATATTAGGAGGTGATCCAATGGAAGCCCAGTTTAGCACAATGCACAGTGCTCCAGATATTGTTGTTGCAACTCCAGGTCGATTTTTACATTTATGTGTAGAAATGTCTTTAAAGTTGCCAAGCATTCAATATGTTGTTTTTGATGAAGCAGATAGGTAAGTTTCTTTTTAATTGAATTGATTTATTATATTATAACCATTATATTGTTGTTTTTTAGGCTTTTTGAAATGGGTTTTGGTGAACAATTAACAGAAATTATTGCTCGTCTACCAGAGACTCGACAAACTTTACTTTTTTCAGCTACATTGCCAAAAGTTTTAGTTCAATTTGCTCGTGCAGGACTTTCTGATCCTGTTCTTATAAGGTTAAGATCTATATTGTTCTTAGTGTAGTTTTGATGAAAATATAATTTTTATTCAATCCTTTAACCTTTTTAATATAGTTTTTATTATCCTAAATATTATTCTTGAATATTTTAAACTTTAGATTGGATGTAGAATCAAAAATACCTGATACACTTGAATTAGGATTTCTGAATGTGCGACCCGAAGAACGAGATGGTGCTCTATTATGTCTCTTGAAGTATATTATCAAACCAGATTCAATGACTATAATTTTTGCTCCAACTAAACATCATGTTGATTTTATTCATATGGTAAGTTTTCCAAAAAAATAGTTTCAATTTAAATTTTTTATCTAATATCTATTGAATATTACTAAACTTTGCAATAAATTCTTATAAATAAAAACTTATTAAATAAATTTAATTTTATGTCTATGCTTATTTTAGCTTCTAGATTTTCAAGATATATCAAATACATTCATATACTCTGATTTAGATGCAACAGCCAGAAAAATAAATGCTAGTAAATTTCAAACAGGTACTGTGAAAACTCTCATAACAACTGATATAGCCGCACGTGGTATAGATATTCCACAGTTGGATGTAGTTATTAACTACACATTTCCAGCAAAGTCTAAATTGTTCGTACACAGAGTCGGTAAGTAAATATTAGATATAAAATATATATATTTTTTATCATACATAACAATCATCTATTATAATTCTATAGGGCGGTGTGCTCGAGCTGGAAAAGTTGGTCAAGCATATAGTTTAGTAACACGTGATGAAATGTGTTACTTGTTAGATCTACATTTATTCTTGGGCCGTCCATTTAGCCCTGTGCTTGAAACATCAAAGTCTGATGATGATACTGATGGCCTTTTTGGTATAGTACCTCAGTTGTTGTTGGAAGAAGAAATAGGACAATTGACAAATTGGTATACATCATCCATTGATGTGGTAAGTTATGCATATTCAATCAAAGATCATATTATTTCTTTTATTATGTATTGTTCCAGATTAATTCTCTAAAAACTTGTACAAATGGTTATAAAAATTATATCAAGTCTAGGCCAGGAGCATCAGTTGATAGTGTTCGTAGAGCTAAGAAAATTGACTTAACAGTTGTTGCAGAGCATCCAATGTTTCAAAAAATAATTGCAGCAGATATGGAACGTATTGATTTTGTTAGCCGTATTAAAAACTTTAGACCAGAAACTGTAAGTTATTGTTCGCAAGTGTATAAGACCTATTTAAGTAAACATAAATGTATTTAAACTATATTCAAACACCAACTATGTATTGTAATTATATGAATATTTTGTATGTATATGTTAATATATGTATTTGTTGTATGTATTTTATATGTATTATTTTACAGACAGTTTTTGAAATGGGTCAGTCTACAAACTCAATACCATTACTTCAGATGAAATTGTTAAGAGAACGAAATATGCCCAGCGTTATTAACTATCATCGGAAAAAACGTGAACAACACAATGATTCAGAAAGTGTACGGTTGAAAAACGTTGATTTGCCATCAAGTGATCAAACTGAAATTAGAGAAGCATTTAATAACATTATCACACAAAGGCCTCGTGTAACTGGTCAAAAAAAGAGAAAAAATCTAAAAAAAACAAAACAATCAAAACAACCAGTTAAATCTGAACATTTTATACCATACCAACCAGCTGATTGCTATACAGAAGAGGGGTAAATGAATGAAAAAATATACATTTTATAACCATATTAAAACGCATTATGTTCTTTTAGATTGGCTGTTGATAATTTGAAATCAAGTGAAGGAATATTGGATTTGATGGGTGATTCGGAACAATCATTAGCAAGACAACATTCAAATAAACGTAAATGGGATCCAGTGAGTCATAAATATGTAAGTGCACAGAGTTTTGAGAAAAATCAAGTGAAAAAAATAAAATCCGAGTCTGGGCATTGGATACCAATTACATACAAAAGTGATAGGTATGAAAAATGGCAGGAGAAATCAAAATTGAAAAACTCTGTGGTTGAAGGAAATGATGAAGAAGAACAAAAGAAAATAGCACCATGTAAGTATAATAAATGGAATATTATTGGAAGCCATTATCATTAAATTAATAATAGTAGTAACTTTCTAAATTATTATACAGCCGAGTCTCAATAACTTGAATCTCAAAGATAATAAAAACAAAATTGACTTATATATTTTTTGAGTTATGTACTTCAAACACAACTTAAGAACACTTCAAGGGAGGAGAAAAAATGTAGAGCAATCAATGCTTGAGTTATTAAAACTCGACTGTATTATAATCTATCAGTTTCTAACCTAACCTTACTCATAGTTATTGAGACTGCCCGATAATAATCATTCATAATCTCATCAGATGGCTGCTCTGGCAATAGAATTGTTTGAAGTTCATCATTTTTTTATTATATCATTTAACAACTAGTGCATTAACTCTGTGAACTGCATTTTGTCCTTTTAGTGTTCCGGTTTAAATTAGACACTCGTTGGGGACGTCACAACGCTAAATTGAGAGAACAGCAATCTGAACACCGTCTGAAATTAGACACTAAACACATTCTGAAACAAAGAATAATTAAAGATCACCGTAGAAAGAAGAATGGTAGAAAACCTGTTAAAAAGGATAAGATTCGCAAAAAGAGCGCCAAGTTTAATAAAATTTAATTTTTTTATTGTGATTTAATTATGTATTATTATAAAAAATTTAAAAATAAATTATAGTAAACTAATTGATATTTCAAACTTTCATGACCCGCCGTTATTACAATACTATAGCGTTTTATGCACAATCAAAAATCACTGTCTGTACCTACCTAATTAACTGAAGTGTATAAAACTAATTATAGACTAGTGTTGGCATGTCTAATATATATTTATATTCCATTAAAATAATTATATTATATTATGCAAAACAACTTAGTTATGTTTATACAGAGTAAGATGATGCCGGACAAATTGTATGATGTAGTTGTCTAGTTGTTCATACTATATATCATAATTAATATAATAAGACCTTTGACTGATGAACAAATTCCGATTCTTTATTGAACAGTCGTTTGTTGTTCACAAGTCATAAATAAAACTTTATTATATTGTTTGGATGTTATAATATAAACTCATGTTATTTATAGCTAACACCTATGCACTTAGGTATGTGTATCTTGAACACAGGCGCGTTATTTTGTTAATAAAAAAATAAAATGTCTCACAGGTTGTATTCTGCCATTGATTTACTTACGAGTTATCTACTTCAATAAATATAAAACGAAATTGTCAATGCTGTTATACAACATTTTAATCTTATTTTTGTAGCATTACTGCTATAAATATTATTAACATAGGTAAAGTATCTCAGTACCTTGCCCTTAACATGTAAACTTTATTACAACCGAAAGCCGGTCCGTTTAGGGTAACTAGTAATTACAATGTAAAGAATGGGTAACACATTGCAAATTCTTCATAATTATATACATTATAACTATTAAGCGTTATTATTTAATGATATGAAAATTGTGATCAACATTGAAAATAGGCTGTTGTTGTTTGGTACCGGGAACCCTTTAGGTCGGTAAATATTGGGGTCCCCATTGGTAGAAATTCCCAACAGTCCCAACCTCCCCGGTATTTACACCACCGAGTCCGCTTCTAAATTAGAGCTGTATAACCGCCAGTTTAATAATGCCTGTAATTTATTAATTTAATTTTACGTTTGGATTTCATCAGAAACTTTTTGTACCCACTTATTTGAACTTTGATCATATTTCTCACTATGACTTAAAAGTTTTGAGTGATTTACGAATTATAAGACGTTAGGTTTATTATTTGACTATTTAGATATACGGTAAGTAAATGCCGACATACCGTACTCACACGGCCGTACCTTATGTGCTTCAAGTCCAGTTGGGTGTTTTAGAAAATATTATATAATAATAAAATAAGAAAATTATGATTTAAACTAAATATAATTAGTTTAAATAGAGAGCAACTGTGCAATTATCGGTGTGGCAATCCATTAATCATTGTTTTCACGCCCTCCCTAATTATATATATTATACTTATAATTAAAATAGATTGAGATAAAATTACTTTTTTTCATTGAAAATATATTAATTTGTTTTAATGTACTTATTAAATTCCATATCGCACATAGTAAATTGTAGGTACTGAATACGGTAGATACCTATATATATATATATATATATATACGTTCAACGTATTATATGATATAAGATATATAGTATAATTATTATTTATATACAAAGAAATATAATATAATAATATTAAACAAGACGTTTTTAATATCGGTTATAAATTTAAAAATATCAAACAAACTTCTTCTATAGAAGTGAATAAATTTATATAAAACATTTAATATTAAATTAAATACGACTCGTTTAAATTCACAAGTTTTTTCAATTAATTATATAAAGGACAATAACGGGATTGACAATAATATGTCCCGTCTGCGCCAATAATAATATTGTCGATTGTCGTCTATATAAATAAATACCTATATAATATACTTAAATACTTAATAATCTATTAACTTCATCCTCAAATGTTTATTATCAATATTTTGCCCTGTACAAACAAACAGTATTTAAATAGTACAATTATTCATTTAATATTTTTTTTTACATTGAGGCAGAAGTATATAAATTAAATTCATTGCATTTGTGTTTATTATTTTTTTTTTTTTTTTTTGAAATTGGTCTTTCAGATATATTTTTTAATTACGGAATTATCGTTATTATTCTTCCTCCTCCTCTTCTTCTTCCTCTTCCTCTTCCTCCTCTTCTTCCTCCTCCTCTTCTTCTTCTTCCTCTTCTTCCTCCTCAACCTGTAAAAAAAAATTGCAAAAGATTAATAAACAATATTATGGCAATCAAAAACCAATATTTGTGGTAAATATCATGAGCATTTACTTCTTCCTCAGCTTCTTCGTCATCAAGGCCGTATGGTTCTTCGTCTTCTTCGTTTTTCTTGAGCTCTTCCTCTTCGGGTGTATCTGGGTCATCCTTCTTCTTGCCCGGACGTTCGCCGAACCATTTTGGTAATCGTCCTGTGAACACGGCACGTAAGAAGTTTAATTAACGCGTTCATAGTAGAGGAGCACAAACGTCTTTTTAGGTTTTGTAAAATGGTTGGTTTGGATGGATAGATAGATAGGTAAGTTGGTAGGTAAGCAATTGTTCATAATACTAGGTAGTCGTGTAGTATTTAAAATGGTAAAAAAGCACTAAAATGTGAGTAATTCTAATAAATTCTCGACGACTCAAAAATTAAGTGAACATGAACATGAACTTAATTTAAGTATAATCCTTAGCGGATAGCTAATATACTATTACTATTTACAAGTTACTATTTAATAGTGCATATACGTATTTATATAGTGTAAGCGCGTATATTTTGTTTATGAAACGTCGAGAATCTACTGCAATAATATTGTTATAGTTTTACCTTGTAATTGAAAGTAGTAAACAGTGCATGTATATATGTTTGTTTTTACAAACACCGTAGGTAAATGATCAATACTTGTATACTCAAAGTGTTTAAAATTATTAATAGATCTCGGATTGTGAAAAAATTTTTAACTGAAAATCTTAAAAATCTTTAAGTACGTTTAATACTATAATATAAATTATAATATACGTATAATTTGATAACAGTGAATATAACAATTTTGAGAAACATCAAATATTCTAAACAAGCTGGACCTAATCTTCGGACGATAGATTGTGATTAATGTAAATTTAACAGCTTGAATAATTATAATAATTATAACTTTTAGAACAAAATCTGAATAACTTTTAACTAGAAAGTTGGAATTAACGAAATCGATAATTACGACGATGAATCATTCTTTGCTTACTATAAACAAGAGGGTTAACTTACCCTTAGCGCGGCCACCAAATTGGTCACTTTTTTCTGTCCATTGTTTTTCCAGCGATTCTTTAGTGGTTTCCATATAACCCTAAAAAAATTCAAACAAAAAAATAGGAAAAGGTATTGTGCATGCGGGTATGAAAAATCAAAACACGAGTTTAGTCGAAACTAAATGTTACAAAACGCGGACATCTATAAAAGGGTGTGATAGGCTAGGGTAGGGAAATGATAAGGGATAGACAGATTTTGCATTACTAAAGATGGGCGACTATAATACGGCATCGGTTTTTTAACCGTGAGGGAATAGCGTACCGAAAATCGCTACTTGTTTACGTACTTCTACTTCTTTTCATGAATTGTTCGTATTTATGATTCCAGTTGGACTCAGACTTTTCACCTATCAATTCTTCCAGACCCTATTTATTTTGTTAACATTTCTGTATAGATCAATATACGTTTATATAATACGTGCACACTTACTCCTTCGAACAGCTTCTTTTTGTCGTCATAGGACCTCGTGTCAACTCGCCTCTCGTACTTGGAAGCGACTTGGATCTTGGGCTAAGCAGATGAATATAAACATGTTGAGAAAACCACAACCAAATAGTTGTACGATCATAATATTACATAAAAAAATTCACACTTACTGGGTATTTGCCGGTTAGGGCTTCAGGGTCGAGACCCTTTTTCAGGGCCTTGTGACGGAGCTGCTGCTTCTGACGTTCTTTCAACTCTTTCAACTGAGACACACGCAATTATTATAGTAAATCCGCATCAAATACCAACATATAACGACCGCCAATATTTGGAAGTTTAACATATGATTATATAATATATTGTATAAGTAATACTCACGTCGTAATCTTGTCGCTTCTGCCTTTCCTCCAAATCGTACTTTTCTGTTTCCAGCTTGATGATCTGGTCCCAGAGTTCGGTGGCTTTGAATTGGAGTTTTTGCACAGAGAATCCTTCGATGGTCAACGGTTTGATTCTGAAGCTCAACGATATTTTCTTTTCTTCTTCTATTTGTTCTCTGGTCTTGTTACGTTCAAGTTGGGCAGATGTCATACTCAACGCCTGTCACATAATATGAAATACAAAACAAAATAAATCAAATTACATAACAAACAAATCAAGCAACTCGTCAATGAATTAAAATATTGAACACATACACCTTCTTTTTTGCTGATGGTGAAGTTGGGTCCTTTCGATTTATTGGTTTGTTCCTTAAGGGCGGCCATCATAGCTTGCCGTTTTTTCTCGGCCTCTTCTAAACGTTTACGTTTTTCTTCAATATCCTTCTGTTTCTTTTCCTCCACTTCTCTTTGTCTACGTTCTTCTTCTTGCTTCTTTCTTTCGGCCATTCTCTTCTCTTCTTCCGCTCGCATCACCTTGCGCTTGGCTTGTTTTTCCTTCAACTTCTTTAAGTCGTCTTCTTCCTTTGACCGTTGTTTGCGCCATTCTTGAATGTACTCTTTAAGCTGTTCATCCAAAGCTGAGGATTTTAATTCTTGCCTCTGGTTAAAATCAAAAATCGTTGGTCGATTAAAAAAATAATTGAACACAACTTAGTGTAATGTACACAGTTATGTTATTCTTTTTACATAAAATATTAACAGAAAATAGACCAATTACCTTAACGAATTCGGGATCTCCATCTGCACTAAAGTTTGCAAAAAAAAGTAAAAAAATAAAATATATACATTAGTTTTGATATCAATACATTGTGTTTTTTATGGGTTGATGACACTATGATGTTATTTCCCCTGCAGGGGCTTGTTATTTATAATATGTGATTAATAAATAGGTCATTTGAATTTTGGCACCAGTTAACTGTAACAAGATATATTATCAGAATAAAAATAATTTTTAGTTACGATGCCATGTGGCCTATCGCCAGGCAAAATGAATATATAGTAAAGACACGCAAAATTTATTGTTAAAAAAATTTGCACACAAAATCAGTTTTATGTATGTTTATACTTCAAAAAAACATTTTAAATTAGGTAGTTAAGTAAAACTTTGTTTTTTAATCGTTCTACGTCTAAATATACAAAATATCTTAATATTACTATAGCTAATATTTTAGAATGAATATCTAACGTTTCTAATTTCCAATAAACTAATAAAATTAATACCATTCTGTCTACATTCTAATTTTTCTACTAAAACAATACTGCATAAACTAAAGGCTTATTGTATGAATAGTATGCACTAAGCCTTTTCTACTTTCTACTTTAGAATCAACTCAATACACATATTTTACTTTAACTCCCACTGCAGTAAACTTACTCTTTGCTTTTTTCAGGCTCCGGTTGCCTGCGCCAAAAATTGACGATTTAGACAAATTCCAAAAATATCACAAACATATAGAGTGTACAGACGTCGATTTATATTTATATTTTTTTCTTTCTTTCGGTGCATTATATAGCTATTATTAATTTATATTAACTTATTACATATTAACTCGAATATAATTGCATTTTCAAATATATATAACTACTAAATATTTAGATATAATAATATATTCAAAGTGCAATGCACAAAATATTCAAAATGTTGTAGTTTTTATATTATTATCATGATATATATGTAGGTAGGTATATTTATAATGAAATGTAAAAATAATTCCAGCCACGCATTACCTACGTTGTACACTCTATTAATAAGGAATAAGCCAAATAAACAATTCGGGTGCTCAATACACAAAATCATTTGGCTTATAACGTATTTACAAATTTGAAAAGCATGCAAAAATAAGCAAGTTGAAGCTAATGAAATAAAATCAGGTGACTGAAAATTGAAATTAAAATCAAAAATGAATTCCTTGGTAAAAATTTATTAATACATCGTTTATAATGCTATAAATTGTAAGTTCTTGTCACCGAGTTCATTTCTAGCTCAACATTTATATATATGTACAATGCATTTGAAATTATTCTTCCAAACTCTTCACTCTTTACAAACATTTTTTTTATCCCCAATATTTACGTGTTTACTCGCTAATCCTTTTCAAATGCTTTTGCAGTAGCGATTTATAAGCGCAAAAAATAATTTAATAATTTAAAACTTACGTTTCCTCTTCAGAATCACTGAAACATAATATTATGTTCAATGCAAATTTGATAAAATTTATATTATGTGTACCTAATCACATTGATGAACGCTTAAAATATTATAATTTCTTTAAAAACTGGTTATATTTATATCAAACAAAAATATTTAAAAACAAAATTTGTAAAAAAAAATTGAGAAAACTTTCACTCTTATAACTCGTTGGTCTGTGGACCAAAAGTCAATTTGAATGTTTGAAGTGTTCGCAAGTAGAATTTTATCGACTCCTCTAAGAAAAAAAAGTAACTCATACATTATCGTGATTTTTAAAGTTATTGTTCACATGCGAGTTTATATATTATATTTATATTAAATTGTTTTGTTTTTATATTTATATATTATATATTATACCCATATAGTTAAAAAAAACAACTATCATAGGATACTAGAAAATCCATTAGTTTAAAACAATAATAATTATACATTAAATAAAGTCAAGACAATTGGAATATCATAGGAATATTGATATAGTATATATTATTAATAGTTGATATTTAAAAATATTTTATTATTTTGTTAGAAATGTATATCATGCACAAGACAATCTTTTTTTATACATAAAATAAAATTGATTTACTGTCATGTAAATTCCAAAAAAATCAAGTTCACTGAGTAATTTAAAACCATAAATAAAAATAAAAATATAGACTGGTGAATAAAACAATAAGGTCAACGAAAAACGGGAAAATATTTCAATAGATTATTACAATTTGCAATAATGTATTGAAACGAAATTTAATCTAAACTTCAAAATTCGGTTTCATTATATCCGTCTACATATTTTAGGTAGGTAATGGAGATTTCACGTGCCTATCCCCCCTTTTTAATTACTCGAACAATTATTATAAATATATTCGTTTTGACTATATCAAAGGTATTCAAACTATGCGTTGCGAGTCAGAGGAGCTATTATACCGATTAATACAATATTTTATTCTAGTCGTATAACATTAAATTTTAATTTTCTATGCATAATTATTATTAAATTTATTGTCTTGATATAATTTATGTATTTATAATATATATATATATATATATTATTATAAATAATTGTAATAAACAATAATATAATATTATGTAATATATCTAAGTATAGTTTATTTAAAAAAATATATAGTCGGGCACGATGTAATATATTATACGAATTTAAACATAACTCAGATGAACATTAATAATATCGTTTTCCGGAATATCATTTACTAACGTATTTCTTCTTATTTCAGAAAAAAAAAAATAAGCTATCTAGTCCATCCTATTGCATAATATAACATAATACACATTTACAGTAAAAAAAATGATTTTATTTTAAAAAATGACTTACGTGTACACTTCTTCTTCGTCAGACATGATTAAGCGTGTATTTGGGGACTAGTCTCTGTAATTAAAAAAAAAAACCTAAATTAAAAACCGTTCGAAATTTGTAAATTGCGGGGACATAAAATGGGTAGGTATTTCGGTCACCCAGTCCCAAGCGGTTTAATTTCAAAATGGATTTCTAGCGGAGAAACGACCCGTAGACGTTAATTCTGAAAATATGTGGGAGGGATCGGCGGCGGTGGATCCCGTAGATATTAATAGATGCTGCCGGTTCGGGCTGCCAACATTGCCTTTTTACGACCCACAAAATCCTAACGCGTCTATTTATATAAAACACGCATAGTATACCGGTGCGTATATAGTATTATGCGGAGAGACAAATCGTCCGGGATTTCGACAGTAATATAATATAGTAAAGCACATAATATCATGGTCTATTATTGGTCGGATGTACGGATCGCGGATTGGTTTTACAAATTGTCGCCATCGGGAAGATTTCATGCCGAAACAAAAAATAAATAAATATTCATAAACATACCGATACCAGATAACCCGAACCCCGAGGGTGACCAACAATGTTTTTTTTTTGTAACAAAAACTATTAATATTCCACTATAGGTATACTAGAGCAGACACGCACTACATTATATATGTAGATAATTCAAGACGAATCTCATAAACAAACTATCTCAAACATCTGACAAATACCTATTTATCGTGCAAGTGTAACATTATTGAAATGTACCGAGCGTCAATACCTACACCATTTATACCACTATACCAGCCATAGCACAATAATAAGCAGGTATAGTGTACGTGTTCCGATATTTTTCAAACCGAGATAATTATAATATTGTCTATATTCGTGCATTGAGAAAAAAACCTAAAACACATACTATATCCAACAGTCCCGCATTCAATCGCAGCGATATCACTCATGATTACGACGGTCTGTATAGATGCACGAGAACAATTCAAGGCGTTGCTACCAGCTAACATAAAAAGCACATAATATGGTTCCTAACACGATCGAAAAATGTCGTTTTGACGCGTAGACGAAACAGAAAATCTCCTCTACCTGCTCCAGCATTACGAAACTCATATTACATAATATTATGATATTAATATATATGTTATATTATTCCAAGAACGGCGCGACGTGAATCCTGATGTACGCACACTGGCTGGGTATCGATATTCGTCGGAAAATCTCATGTTGATTCCGCCGCGGTCGTCCTGAAGTTGTCCACGCCTACCCACGATTAGAATTCGATCCCGAATACACCGACGTGTGGTTTAGATAACTATATACCCTTTATATCGTCACAAAATCTCGCGTTGTTTTGGAAAATATTTAGTGAAATGGGCAATAACAGGTTGCAGGCAGATTTAATTATTAGGTGTCTGACGGACGCGTTTACTACGATACAGTAACGAAACGTCGAGTACAATATATTTTTGTTATAATTTAAATTATGTATGGATGGTGTACTTACAAAAAATATAATATATGTATACCGCGACAGAGGTCCCACTAACGTTTGCGGACGACTGTTCGCCGTTGGAGTTTGAGATCAGCAATTACGCTCGTCCCCACTAAACCGGGGCTCGCAGACAAGAAATCTATCCGGGATATTTTTGGCATTTTCCAGTTGTATCGTATAAACACGTACACATACATATGTTTTGCATATGGAAAATGTAGTGGAAAAAAAACGATAATAATAATAATAGTATAATAACGAAAAAACGACGAAAAAGCCATTTGATCCTAAATGGCGGGTCGGTAGTGGGGGGAGGATTTCAAAAGTGTGTCAAAAATATTAACGGACTCGCCACTGCCCGCCGAAGGAATTTATTATTACGTTGGGAGTATATCTGTGGTTTTTTTTAGAATTCACAGCGTACACGAACGTATTATTATCTGTCACCTCGATTGCCACGAATCTTTGTCGACGACAGCGCCAGATGATGAATAATTAACACCTTAAATGACATTTTAATAATTTATGTCATTCATCTTTTATGCAGATATATATTGTTGAATTGTACATGTATAGCGGGCTCTTAATATTCGATAGAAATTCGAGTTATTTGTTCACAATTTAAATGTATGTATATAATATATTATATATAGAACAATCAGAGATGAAAATCTAGATATATTCAAAGAGTTCACAAATGTCACAAATTTATATACAAAAATTGGTGCATGCATTTAATATTTTAAAAATTAGTGAAGTATACTATATACTAAAGTAATAACAATTTACAATTTCTGAATAACTAGTATTTTTTTGTTTTTGATATGCTTATATAGTCTGACAGAATAGAAAAATATTTAAACATAAATTAAGGAAATTTTCTACTGTGCAATTGTTCGACAGCAAATATAAATTTATTTTTTACTAGGTACATAATAAACATAAATATTAAATACAACATATTTGTACTATGAAGAGACATAAATTAAATTTTTCAAAATATTTCTTTATCAAATATAAATTAATCCTTATTTTTAAAATGCCCTTCTTATTTAAAGTGCAAGTGTAAATTCATAAAATTATATAATTTATTGGTAAATGTAATATAAGTAGTACTTTATCCAACAATATAAAACACCTATACTATTATGGAATGAAGTAAGCATCAATGGTAGAAATGGATATCTATGATCAAACCTTAAAACCATCCATCCAACCTCGGTCAACAACAACAATGGCCCTAAACTTATTAAATACAATTTTTCTATACGATTCAATGATTTAAATTTACCAGTATTATACAAAAATGAAACATTAACTAAAAGTAATAGTGATTTGGTAATGAATTCAAATGGCTTAAACAACAATGGAAAAACAGAATATGTAGAGATAGTTGATAGCATTGAAAACATGGAACAGTCATTTGTAGAGATAAATACTAATAATCTGTAAAAAAAAAAATAAACGTGTACCAATTTAAATATTAAATAAAAGGAAACATTAAATTGCTTACGTTAACGGTATGACAGCTAGCAATAAAGCTTTCTCGTGAACATGCCAACCAAACATAAATGAAGTCAAACCACATAATATAAGGCATCGAACAAAATCAATTGGATTTCTATTAGATATCCAAAGTTTATACAAACATGGCTGAAAATAAATTAATTTTTTAATAAGTAAATTGGTTATAATAACTTTAAGTATAATATATTATATTATGATATATAAATATCTATCTCTGAATAATTTTAGGACTATTAATACATTTCACATGTAAAAATAAAAATAATTATGTATCTGTATATTTTCTTTTATGCAGTCACGCGAGTTAAAAATATATAAATGTAATAAATGTACAATATGCAAATAATATATTCATTGTCTAATACAGACATTTCAAACTAATAATATGATCTAGGTTAAAATAACTTAAACAAGTCGCAAAAAGAATAAAAAAATATAGCAATTTTCTACACATCTTAACAAGTTATTACCTATTTATTTTATATTTTTAAGATTTCTTATATTAACATATGTTAATTTATTAAGGAGCAAATTATTAGCAACCTTATTCACATATTGTTTTGGCGTCGCACGACCTTGTGAATGTGTTGCAGTGTAAATGGTTATTAGTGTGATACAACCCTCTACTACCCGCATATGAACGACGCAAACACACTTGCTGGTACATGTCATAGAACTAACAAATAACGAATTATAGTTTCCCATTTCAACAAACATAAATGACATCACTTAAATATAGATAACTCATTATCAATTGAATATTTTCAGATATTTTTTTCTTTTAATTGATAAACAATATTCTGCAACCCGCATTGAGCTCAATTTTTTTACTTTACTTTAAATAATGATATAAAATAATTTATAAAAAAAGCTTTCCTTCTATCAGTTAAAAAAAAAAATTAAATTTGATTGATTCTATGAGTCAGGATCATTATTTCCGTAGTCTTTTTAAAGACAAAATGACATTAACACCAGACATCTTAACTTATAGATTTATTAGATTTTAAAGGCATAATTATTTATTTTATTTCAAATGTGGTCACAAAAAATTAAGTCAATAGTAAACTTAACCTAACCCTTAGACCATAAATTTGATATGTTTGGTCTAAAAAAAACAACAAAAAAGCAAAAATAGAATATTAGAATCCAAACCATCCTTTATAATTTATTAATAAAGTATTGTAAACATCATTTAACTATAGTCTGTTATAATTTGCAATTCATATAATATAAATGTAATTCAAGTCAAACTATATTTTCAACAGAAAAATTATTATCTTATAAGTTTACAACAAACGAGAAAATAATGTAAAACTTACCAACATAAAAATAATTGTTAAAATAAAAGTTATTTGAGGAGTAATTGATGGCAAAACTGTATGTTCAAATTCTTGAACCAAGCCTCTTGTCATTGATGCTGAATTATTATTTTGTATTAAACCGTAATCTTTATCTGAAACATTTTTTTATCGTTAAATTAATATAGGAATTCAAATAACTAAAGAAAGCACAAAAATTAATAAATACATGTTATTTTAGCACCAATATCAGCTGCATTGTACAAGGCCCAAAAGTTTGGTGCCCAATAGGAATGTGATAAACCTCGTTTAAATGGAAATAGCTGTTTAAAAACCTGATAAAAATAGTGTAATTAGTAGAATTAAAATTTATATATAATTTATATTCTAATAGGTAATACCTGTAAAATTTGACCATTGAACACAAAAGGTCCAAATGATATACTAGATACACCAAGAACAATTAAACCTAATTTTATAAGCCTTTTCAATAAAAATTGCATTTCTTGTCTAAAACAGAAGTGTTTTAATAAATATACAAAATATGCTGGTGCCAAGTATAAATAAATATGCTTGAAATTTAACAGAACCGTAAACCAAAATGCACCTCGATAGTTTTCACCCTAGAAAAAGCAACTAAATTAGCAAAAATAACACGATTTATTAAAAATAAATATATTCAATACTATACTATAGTTCAATGCATTGAAATTATAATTTATAAGTAATAATTTTTACCTTTAAAATGTGTGATATTGATACAAGTAGGATACCGAAAAGAAAGCCATTATACTGAAAGTGTATTTGGTCAATAAGTAATAATGTTACGTTGGCTATCAACAAAAGTTCAATGACAAAAACAGAAATTTTACTTTCATCCATATGTTTTTTTTTTTTAGTTTTTGGTGGTTTCACAAGTAATTCAATTGATTGGGCGCATCTAAAAATAATATTTTGATTGTTAATATAACATTCATACTAATCATGTTATAAGGTATTCACATTGTTTCAAATATGTATCCATCATGTTTTTAATATATATTACTAGTTAGAAACTATTAAATTATTTTATAGTTTTAATAAGAAATGTTATCATAAACATTTTTAAAGTTAATACAAAATAACAGATAGTTTTTACTCCTAATGCAAGCATACCTATCAGACATTATATAGATTATTGTTCTATTTAATACAAGTGATAATTGGTTAATGTGGGTAACTATGTAAATAGTAAGAATACAATAAATATTCATAAATTTCTTAATGAAAAAATAATTATTAAAGATAATAATAAAATTTTCAACAGGAAATTTTGAAATAAAACATTATTTCTTATAGTTGATAGGTACTGTAGTTCTTAAATATTGAATAATAATATTATATTCTGTTATATTTATTTTGTGTAAGTACTATATAATATTTTTATTACTTAATTTTAAACATTAAAAAAAAATGATTGACTTGGCAAAACTAATATAAATACAGGCAAAGAAGGGGAAATATGTTGACAAAATATTTAAGCAGCATTGCTCGTCTTAGAATATTTATTAACGGTTCTGAAGTTACTTTGGCAGTGCTATATTAAAGTTAACACTAAATATAATTAACGTTATGTATTCATTTCAGTGGTATTATTAACTAATTTCTAAACATACAAGTGTTTAATAGTCAATAACATAAAACATTATTATTCAATTTGAATAATATTTACTTTCGGGATCCGTAATAAAACACAAAATCAGTAATGATGACGCTAAGTCGCTGGAAGAATACAGTGGCATTCGAAGAGTAGTTACGATTGTGTATCGATAACATGTCAATATCGACAAAGGCAGCAATTTGGGCCAAGAAGTATTCAAACCATGCAAATAGTGGTGGATAGTCGATTGTCCATTCGGAATGTTTAGCTGAATACCACTGCGATATAGGCAGACTGTACGTCGTGGCCAGCCAGTTGCGATGCACCTCGAAATCGGTCGAAAAGCTGTCAAAACAGAACGGTACCACAGTTTAATGAGCATGATTATGGACACGCAAAGGGAGAAACAAAACTGTAAAGGCAGCGAATAACAATTACGATCCGTTGTCGGACCTCCACTCACTACGACGGCAACAAGAGCAACTTCACGCACGTTATGACGACGCGCAGGGAACTGGACATTTTCGATTTGAAAAGACTTGGTCAATACGTCAACGGAGAAATCGATTGTTTTAAATTTTAATAATGACGGTAACAGTGCCGAGCGTGGTTAGAAAACATCTTCAAAAGCGACGGCGTGTGACCACTTCAGAGCCACGACAATAATATTACGATTGCCCGCAACGGCAGCAAGACAGCAGCTAATAATTATGATTTATGATGAATTATTGATGGTTTTGTGTATTGAGTACCTACGTACACGACCTACGAGTAGCCAAGAACGTCATCGTTGGGACGTAGTCGGCAAGTCCAAACGTTACCGGCATAACGAATAACGATGAGTTAATATTTAATTGTCTGTTATCACTCGTTCGCTTATCAACACTACAGACTATGTGAAAATATATATTATAATATAATTTTTATATAGTCTGTGTCAACCACAGATATATACTAATACTAATATTAGTATATATCTGTGGTGTCAACACCGCATCAGCAGGATCATAGATATATATATATAATATAAATATAATATATTTATTTTTATGCATATATATTATATGTCTATGAGCGTCTAAAAAAAAGCGTAATATAGGAAGATCAAACGTATATTATAATTGAGATTTAATATCATATTATCATAGAGTTCAATGGCGTCTACGGAGCTTAGCTTTAGTCACGATTTAAGTATTTAACACAAGCATAACAAAATAGATCTGTTCGATACTTAATATATTTTTGTCAATGCGTTATGCAAAATATAATTTGTCTAGGACCGACAACGCTGTTTCAATATTAATATTTTACATACTGTGGCATGTTCAATTGTACCGTACAAGTCTTTCATCAAATACTATATATTTAGTATTTGCTTTCATACAAACACACATAATGTTAACTCTAAATTGAGATAAACGATAGGAATTTTATATATGTGACTATATTTTTTTTCTCGAAGCAATAATTATAATGAAAAAAATAATCGACGGCTATAATACATACATAGATTCCTATGTATACACACATATATATATATATACCATATATGTACCTAGATATTGAAGTATTTAATAATAATTCCTACTTTAAGTATACTATACCTATTTAAATTTATATTAATTGAGTAATTTGTCATATTCATCGATTACAATAGTCTGTGGCATTTTTAAATCACTGAAGGGAAAATAAGAAAATTAATACTGAAGCATACAAGTACAATACTTATATTATAAATATAGTATAAAGCATATAATAATAAATTATGCCCATCATCATTAAATATATGTATAATAACTGATTGATGTATGAGCAATGATAATTAATCAAATTTTAAGATTTTTAAAAGAAAAATGTTTATGATATTTACTGTTTTGCTTTTAAACAAAATTATTTAATCAATACCCCAAAAAAATAATTAGTAATTATGAAATAAATCATCTTTAATATATTTTAAAATTCAGTACACATTAATTTCTAAATAAAATAAAATGTGTATTATAGTTTATCTAATTATTAAAATTAACTTAACATAACAATACATGAGCTTTTAGACTTTAGAACAATATCAGTCAGGGTTAATATAAAATATAAATTATTACAACAATACTAAAATGTGCAATAATAAAAATTGTCTATAAATATATTTTTCATATAAATTTACTGGGAATGCGAGTGTTAACTATAGTTCCATTAATCAATAATAATCAAACATTTAAACAATATAAAATAAAACCGAAAGAATTATTAGTATAACAAGCTAGCGTGTATATGAATGTATTTTATAAATATATATATATTTAATAAATTATTTTATTTTAAGATGTTTATCTCGCAAAAATGAAGGCTATAAAATAATTTGATATGTTTTAAAATAATCATTACTGTAAGTTAATATGTAGGCATATAGCATTAGCTGCTAAGTAATAATGGTTTTTAAACACATTTAAGTACTAAACTGAAAGATAATATTACAATCGTGTTTTATCAATAAAATATATTTACAATGAAACTACAGAAATAAAATGCAATTTCATAATGTTCTGTACTATGTTCCATCAAAGAGCACATTGGATGGATCCCTACCAGAGACAACGCTGCTGCCATCCATTTTGTCATCGTCCACCAACTAATGGCAATCAATCACAAAGCAATTACACACAAACAGGGGGAGAGGGTCTCCAGACATTCCACAATTCATTTGGATGTGCTAAAGTGGTGTGCTCTTATATGGAACAAAGTATAGATTCTAATTTAGTTACAATTCATATTTTATAAAAATAAATCAATGATTTAAAAAAAACTATTAGTTCAGGTTAGTATAGTATGAAATAAAAAATAATATTAATTTTTAGTACACTTGATTCGAGACAATCAATGCAAATCACATTGATTCAGAAAAGTTTTTAAAATTTCATCATAAAATATGGAGAATACTTTTCGATTATATGTGATTAGATGCAAAAAACTGCCTGTAACAGTTGCTAATTCATCTTTGAATGCAGACAAACCAAGTGGGCATTGCTGGGGAACTGCGTTGTTGGAACTGATAACTGCAGTAATAAACTCCTTGATACGCCTTTCTGAAATAGGAATCTGATGAAATAAAAAATGAAAACACATTATTTATATTGAATCAAAATGATATTACCAACTAGAGTTCTTATTTTATTGTCAGGGTTTTGGATTGACGAAATTTGAGTTTCAAGTGTATCGATAATATTGTGTGGAATAGGTGGTCCATCTGGATTAATTCTAACCAAATGCTTATTGCAGTGAAGAACAATCTGATCTACAATATTTGTTGATTCATTTCTACAAAAAGAAAAATTGATGGAGTATAATATACTACTATTTATAAATTAAAACAGTAACTACTATAATAAATACTTGTTGGTATCGTTATCTTTAATGATGAATAAAATAAGATTTTTTAAACTATTTTTAAATTCCATGTCATTAGGAATAATGGAAACAATTGTTGATATTGTCACAATAAATGTAGATGCAGCGAGTATCAAAAGATTTAGCATTTTATTAGTTGCCAAATATCGATCTTTATCCAATGATAAAGCCTGAAAATAATAATGAGCTATTTTATAAACATTGCTTTGACACCCCACGCAATTATAGCCTTATTACCTCTGGGAATATAACATTTTCATTCCAATTAAATATTTCCATATAAGCTCTTACAACTATATCGTGATAAGGTTCTGTAGTCTTTTCGAAATTAACATGGCGTAATAACCACTCAGCAGTCAAGTTTAATGCATCTGTTAACAATTTTAAATTAGTAAATAAACATTATTCAATTATCTATGACATTAAAAAATATTGGGATTTACCTGGTTTAACTTTTAAATACTCTGCAAATTTGTCTCGTTCATAATCAGCACTGCAGGCATTTAATGCTCGTCGTTGTGAAGTTATTGTGAAATTTGCCATGTCAAGTTTCATCAAGCTCAAAGTCTACAAATAAATAATTATAAACATTGTACATAGGAACTAAAATAGTTGGTAATTTTGAAATTAAATAAATACTATTAGCACATATATTTTTAAATTTTTAAAATATCAATAATTAAATTAATTCGTATATGCCTTAATTTTAATAACTATTATCGTAAATAACAGTCTATTGAAGCACTACAATATATTAAATTTTTGAAACTGGTATCTAAAAATTAGCATAACATTTTTATAACAAATTCTTTACTTTAAAAAGTTAATAGCTGCAGCCTCTGAGTGTACAAATTGTACAAACTAATTTTAAAATAGAAAAAATATGTATAAATATTAATGTTGTACAAAATACTCATTAAACTATTTAATATTTATAAAAGGTATTATTTTTTTTATTTTTGAAAAATGTCTATACTTTTACATTTTTAATTATTTGTCATAAATAAATTAATAACTTACTATTATAAGTATTGTACTATTGTATAAATACTAAATTGTATTTAAACATTTAATTGATTTTAATTTATAAGTACTTTATAAGTGAACTTATTTTATTATTTGTTTTTAACACTATTTGATCATTTGACAAAAATTCTGTGGTAGAATGATTTTATTGAATTCAACTTTATGTAATTATGTCATGAGATAAATAACTCATTAACAGAGTGAATTTATTTTAAAGAAATTAAATAATACATTTTTAATTTATCTAAAGTATTGATGTGAAAATATGCCATTCCCCTGTAAGAAATACAAACAAAATGACGTAAATATATATCAATACTAATCAAATAGTTAAAATTAAGACTTATTTACAATTTACTTCATAACTTATATTTGAAATTGATTATTATATGATTGAATCCACTGAAACTGTTTTTGTAAATTGTAATTGCTACTTATACTGGAAAGCAGACTTTCACCTATAAGGTTTTTGACCATATTACCATTCCATCAGAAAACCTTCATCCAAAATTAAAATAAATCACATACAATTAAAATACTAATAAAACTAAACTGTACGTTTAAAACACAATTTAAACAAAAATTAATAAAATAAGCCACAGCGTATTAAACAAACCTTTTCAAAACTGATATTTACCATAAAACTCTAATTTTTGTATTGAAATTTTAAAATAACTATTTATTTGCTATAACTTCAAAATAATATGTAAAAATTGAATAAGAAAATTTACCTTCTATTTGTTATATATCTTCTATCTTCATAATATATAATATAACAAATCACACCTATTTTTTTTTTTAGATTATAGTATTGAACAATCTACATCATAGGAAATTTGCCAATTACAATTTTTATGTAGGTTAAATGTTGTATTTAAAAGATTATTTTCAACAACTGTAGTACTGTATTAATGCTAATCAAAATTATTTTGCAATTAGTTAAATATTATAATTATTAGTCTTATAAAACTGTGTTTCTAATGTCAATATGTTATTTCATAATTTATTCTGTAGTATAATAAAACATTTAAATTAATTATTTAGACTATCATATAGGTATTATTAAATTAATTATTGTAACTATTCTTATGGTATGAAAATTATTGAAATTACTAAACAGAACTAAATAAATAATATATAAAAGTCAAGTAATGAAGTAAACATTATTTTATTAGTTGAAATTATTTGAATTTTAATTTAGTAATTTACCTCTATTATTCCTTTAAATATATCAACAGGATCATTTAATAGTGTTAGTGCACGTATTGAATCATCTCTTATTGGAGCACATATTTTTGACATCAAATTCAGTATAAACTTGGTATAATACTGTAAAAAAACGAAAAAAGTTGATAAATAAGTTAAAACAAGCAATATTTTCAACTTTATTGGTTATATGATTTTATAATTACTTCAAAATCCAAAGAGTTATTATCTATCTGATTTTGTATAGACTCTACATCTAAGACTTGACTAATGTCTTCTTTTAATTTGGTATGTTGGTCTAACAGCAAACTTGATAAGCTCTAAAATTATTATTATTTTTTTTTTAATTAATAATTACTAAATTAGTATTATAATAATACTAAACAAAAAAGTTTACATACTGTTTGAATTTCTGATAAAAGTATCATAGCTTGAGAATATTCAGGAGGATCACTGTTTAATTGTTCACGCAACAACTCCCAAAATGCTTTGTGCATAGTATCTTTAACTTGTTTTATTAAACTAACAAAATAAAATATATTTGAAAAACACAGATTTTATGTTTATAATATTATGTTCAATTAATTAATTGTTTTACCTGTTATTTGGATGTTCTTGAGGTTCCAACTTGAAATTTTCATTGACTGCTATCTCATGAACAAGAGCAATATCTTCCAATTGTTTAGCAGCTACCATAATTTCAGGTAATGATAGGAACCTTGGAGGTGATGCAGCAGTTATATTATTTAATCTGAAGATTATAATAAAACAAATATAAAATAATCAATAACAAAAATATTATTACGTTGAACTATTACATTTCTTGATGAGTTCCGGGAATAGGTTTATTTGGTGTTGATTTATTGTCTTGATCATTTTTGGATGTATCTTCTGAACTCATTTCAGATAAGTCTATAATAAACTTTAATAACTGTAAAAAAAAGAATAAAAGATTTTAAAATAAATGAATATGTTTTGATAAATTAGATTATTATAAAATAAGTAAACCTAGAACTTTTCAAAGTAAACTAGTAACCTCAATCAACTAAATCTATTTTAAGATACATATATCTATATAGTTATTAGCACATAGTTTGGGCTGCTGAATTTTTCTCATTATTAGAGATATTGTCCTACAGTTTAAGCTCCAATATATTATTGATAATGAGAAATAAATAATACATATCTTTGTAGACTTTATGTTTGGACTACCTATAATTTTTGTGGATAATTTGGACAAGTTGATAGAAATTTTCAGTTAGATTTTAACTTAGAGAAGCATTTTTCTATGTGAAAATATATAAAGCATATTAATTCAATAATAGATAATAATGGCTACTTCAGTACAATAACTGTCAAATAACAAAAGTTAACCAATCAAATACCACACATAATAGAAATAAGAATAAGAATAAGCATTGTATTTTATAGAAAGCATTAATCATAAAACACCATCACCTAACAATATTGATGTATGATATATAAAATACACCAGTTTAAATAACTAAAATAAAATTTTAATTTTATAATACGCTGTTCAATAAAAATTATAAACAGTGAAATTATTAACAAATCGACAATCAAATCAAACACCAAAACATGAAGAAAATAAACAAAAATATATTTTTTAAATCAAATAAAATAATAAAATATTTTTATTTATTTCTATCTGGGAATTAATTATTAAGTTAATTACATTTCTAATGATTAATCAATATACTGAGTACTTACAGGTGGGTAAATTAAATTCAGGAAAACTGACCAAATAGAAATGTAAAAAAAATTCAGTTTTATAAGGTTGTACACAAAATATTTGTGTAGATCTTATGAAGAACCGAAGAGAAAATTAATAAAATTAAGCTCAAGTGTCACACTACTACAAACTATACGAATTTTATAATTATAAAACTTTTTATATAACCTGTGACACAACTGAATG
>JACXSJ010003167.1:9925-28527 GCA_014851325.1 Pentalonia nigronervosa
TTATTCCAGCAATGTTGAGTAAAGAAAAAAATACTGTCAGAGGCCATCTGTGGCTGTTTCTTGAAACTGAGTATTCGCCTTTCAGTTCATCCACAACGTCTACACCTCCTTTTGACATATTATAAAATGAAATGACTTCTGGTAATTTTTTATGTCCCGAGTTTGGATCAATGTCACCTTGTGTATGCATTGTTGATAGTATCATAACATTTTTTCCTTTTTTTGGAACATATGACAATAAAAGACAATTATTGTCTCCAAATCCAAATTTTGTACTACATATTTGTCGATTTTTTGTGTCTAAAAAACATGTTGGTATCTCCCATTTATTTTTTTTCAGTGTCATCTATTTTTAGATTATTTGTATCTGATAAGGTATAGCACAACTAATAGGCAATAAACCGATATAACAGACAGTGGTGACCAAAATAATATCGTAATGAGAGAATCTCTCACCACGCGACCAACGACGGGTTAAATAATAATTTTTATTATTTTTTTTAGTTAACGTTTAATTATAATGTTTTGATTATATACAAGTATAGAGCAAGGGGGGGGGGGGAGAATTTCATACAATAAATTGGTAAACAATTTCGGACTAACACAAATTCTTCGTCCAAAGATTTACCAAAACTAGTTAGTAAAAATCCAAAATACAAAAATTGCACAATATGTGTTTTCGTCTCTGACAGCTGATAGGTTTAACTCAAAACAGGAAACCAAAGCGATAGATGACTAATCGACTACAAATATTTGTCGACAAGAACTCAGCTACAATAAATACAAAATAACATTAAGCATGGTTTACTTTCTCGCGAAAAAATTATTAAAAGGAATTATCAGAATATTGTACTTAAAGAATCGGTTATAAAACGTAGAGTTCATATTATACTATTTTGTGAATTCGATTATTATTCACGAAGAATATATACACAGTTCCACACCTTTAAACTTTATAGACTGAAATATTAATGTTTGAATTTCTTATAACATACACAGTTGAAGAAAATTGCAAAGCATTGCCAAAACATCGGTTGCAGCTAACGAAAAGCTATATTTTATAAAATATTATATTTCGCGTGCAAATCGTCAGTGAGATTAATTCTTATCGACAACACACTACGTGATTTACCTAAAAATGCAAATAAAATTATTGCATATCCTCTGTTCCAATATGTAGTCTTCAAACGGATTAATCTGTCCATGAACCTGGACAACGATTGTTCTGGTAACTGGAAGTGAGACGGAGAATTGCATCTAATGGTCACGTTTTTCTCGGGATCCATTATCCACTATTTTTATAACAAATAGGCTGGCAGACGGATTCAGCTGTGCATTTTTTTGACAGTCAAAACTTAAAATGGTCATAATATAATATGGAGAATTTAAGGGAAATATGAGAGCAAGCATGCTTAAGAAATCACTCTGTATATATATTGCATAATCTTCGATCAACATAACTACCTACTTGGCTACTTATATAATAATATATATGACACTTACATCGATTTAGTTTCCTTAACGTTCCAAACGTGTGAAAACGATGATCCGGTATACCTTGCAGCCAAAGTGAACAATGAACAACTACAATATCGTACTGAAATTATATAGACTGTAAAAATGATATATAAACCATATGTGCAGTGTTGAGCAAAACAACTCGATTTGATTAATGTTTATATGATAATATTTATCTTTTAAATTAAATACATCCATATTGAATTCGTCAATATAATATTATTCTAATTATAAATAGTTTTTTTTTTTTTGACAACGCCGCCGTTGATGCGATTAATTTTTCAAATTATACTATAAGGTTGTTGAAACATCAAACAATCGTTTCAGAAATGAGCATCGCGAATAATAATATTGAACATATAATATATAAAGAATAACAATTGTAAAATATATAAAAATTATATAATTAATATCATCTTAAAACAGTAATTTGCTAGCTATATATATATATATATATATATATATTTATATATATAATATATACTCTTTGAAACAATTTATTATTTACATCATATTTTGAAATTATTACAAAATGAAATGTAGTTTCTTTATTGTTTATTTAGTGTTTATATAAGTGATAGTGTTATTGATTTTGATACATCAAAAAAAAGTGTTATGAACATAATGAGATTCTATATTTTATTAATATAAGGAGACCGACGACAAATTTGATCGAGTAAAGTAATATAATATCAATATTTTTCGAGATCTTTAGAGTCCACGTAAAAATATTCTGTTTTAGAATTTGCGTTTAAAAGTAAAAAACTTAACTAAATAATAAAACCATACCTACATTTTGTGTTTTTTAGTAGCATTGACATTTACTTGTACTTAACATATTTTTACGCAATAATTAATAAACATACAATTATGATTATGAAATGTAAAAATATCTCTGAAAAATTAAATTCTCAAACACGGAATACGTCTTTATATTTTGTAATTGTTTTTAAAATTATTCATTGATTAATTTTTAAAAAATAACGATTTAGTGAATAAGTGCACTGAAACAATAATATAATAATATTGCAAGACTATACATTAAAATATACGTTTGACACTTTTGTATAAACCTGGTCGAAAATGAATTTCCCCTATTGTTTCATATCGTTTACCAAAATAATAGTAAACATATGACACCTCTGCAGTATGTTAAAGCGCAGCCGTTGTGATTGCGATTGCCTGTTTATCGTCAATATAATGAAATCCAAATAAAAAAATAGCGAATTTTGTACAATTCGGCAACTCTGTACGAGTCGATCGTCGTAGGCCGACTATTCCTCGGCATCGGCTCGGGCGCGCTGTGCGCCATCGTACACGCGAACACGTCGGAGAAATCTCTCACCTGAAAATCCGAGATAAGTGCTCGTCTCTCATATCGGCATATCGTGGTGCACGTCGATACGAGACTCGTTCGTGCGATTAATGCCCGAGAATCGGCCCGCCTATAATACTATTTGATTGCCGGTCTCGTTTAAAACAAATTGCACTAACCGCGAAAAAAAAAATTCTTCTAATTCACCGCTGCTCTCACGCCGCGTTGCTACGATTGCTGCAAATCTATGCAAAATATGTTTTCTTATAATATTATTGTAGTATTTTTATGTACAACACGCTTTTTCAGCACCATCGGCGGCGATGGCCATAGGTGCGATGACGTGGGAAGTGGACTGGACGGAAAGTTCCTCGTGGCCTCCCGGCGACCGGCGATGGCTAGTGGGGGACGCTTGCGCCAGTGCCGCTTATAACTGGCGCCGTGACGACGCGTTTTGGCAACCGAATCGGCACGGCGGCGTGTCGTATGACCGCAAGTTCGATCGCCGTCACATTTCCGGAATTCGGATCAGAAGAGTTGATTGTTGGAGGGAGATCGTGCCTCGGCATCGGCTCTAACGGCCTGTGCGCCATCGTACCCGCGTACGTCGGGGAAGTATCTCACATGAAAATCCGAGGCGGCAAGTCCGTTTTTCCTCGAGACGACGAAATTCGTAACTCCGTTCACTCTATATTATAATACGACTTGTCGTGACGGTAAAGTCTCGCGATCGACCGATCGCAACGACTTCAAACGATAGTTTATTTTTTTATGTGCAGATTGGGTTTGCTTTTCCCAGCCATCACGGCGATCGGCGTCGTCGGAGAAGATTTCCGAGCACAAACAGTCCTCAAACGTGACGTTTAACGTGTGCTGCGTCTCGGTCGTCGTGTACACTCGATCGGATTGTATTTCGCTCCAGAATCGCCGTACTTTACGCCAAACGGTTTTTTCGAACAAGACCCGTTTGTATCCAGTTTGATGGACGAATCGCAGCGGACGGAAAGTCTGCACATATTGGTATACTATATTTGTGCATAATAATGTAAATAGTAGAAGAGAGACAGTGTTCGCTGATTCGAGTGTATCTACTCGTCGTTCAACAACTTTTTCAAACAATATACCATAGCAACTGACACGGTCAATTATTTGTTGTTGGGCGAATCCCGTGGAAATATTTTTTTTTTCTAATGGTATATATTTGCGCATAACGATAAAGAGAAGACTATAGGAGAGAGAGAGAGAGAGAGAGAGAGTTATAAGCGGCTTCACGTATTCGAATAATGTAATATTTGAAATCAAATTAAAAGCTAAACGCATTTAATTATTTTGATTTTATTAAACCGACAATATAATTGTTACCTATTCTATAATTTATTGATTAAATTTAAGCATTCAACCGATACGAAATAATATAATATATTGTATGATACGCAACTATATTATAAAACTGATAGTTTATACTTCAAATTTTCGCCCTCCCCCCCTCCCCTACAAATGTGTTTTGTGACGCTCATGATTATTTACTTCATCTGTAATAGTATATTCACAGTGGAATATAATATCAGCTGATAAATGATAATAACAGAGAATTTAGTAACAATATCGTGATAATATAAAAATAAAATAATATAATATATAATAGCAGTATTATAAGTAGTCGGATAGGTCCAAGGCCGCTGTGTTTATTGTGTCTATATAGGGCTCACGTTTGAGATAATTCTTGAATATTTTGTTGTCGTGTACACCCATTCCTAGACTTATAAATTATAATTATTATTTAGGGGTTTTCGTTAAAGTGAAATATGTAAGTTTAAAAAATATTATTTCCATATTATGGTAATAGTGGAAGCATCACAATATACCTCATCCTCTCATCTTACATAATAAGTCACAACTCAGTTTTTAATTTTTTAAAAATTAATTTCAAAGTAGAGTATACTTACATTAATATGGGAAAAATATAGATATATTAATGTAAGCTAAGCATAATACGTTTGAACTGCAACTATAAGATTATACTAAAGAGATTATGAAAATTATTCTACCTAATTATAAGGTTAATTAATTTTTTTTTTTTTGTTATTTAGTAAATAATAAAATATTAAATAGATATATTTTGTTAAGCTATTTATCATTTATTGCATGTTGTTAATAACATAATATTCTAAATTATGGATTATTAAAGTTTTATACAAGATTTTTATTTTAATTATATTTATAATTAATACAATCGTTTTTTTGATTTGTTAAGTAATAAAAAAAAAACCCTAAGTTAATTTCAAAATGATTTGGTTGTTATTTATTTATTTTATAAAGCATGAAACATTAAATGTTATAAATAATCTAGAAATATCAAATAAGTGGTTCCTAAGTAAAATTTTATGCACTTAAAAAAATCCATTTGTACTAATTTATAATAACATACATCAAATAATTAAATAAATAGTGCAATTGCAAAGTTGTAAGATTAAGTTTTAAAACTATCTACATATTCATAAATAATTTTTACGTCCCCTCTTTAAATAAAATATGAAAGAAAACATGTCACAAGTCTGAATATTTTATCATTAATCGGATATCGAGTGAAACTAAGAGTTGAAAAATGAAAATCCTTTGCCCCCTTCCCCTCCCCCGCTTGAAAAATTTCTGCGGACGACCTTTTGCATGTATACATTATATTATCCTTTATTTTTTATTAACGGACGGAGCTATATACAACAATATAATATTTCAATTACAATAGTTAATAAGTATAACTCGTTGTGTACCAGCCAGAGGACGCGACCTTTGGAATGGACGTAGGAGTTTGTAGTCCTGGATTTAAATAAATTATAAGACTGTTGTATTATTGAAATGAATTGTTTTATTAAAATCAGTATTTAGACTGGCGTGAAGGTGCTCGCTGTAGCCCGGGAATATCACGCCTGAATTGGAGCCGTTTCGGGCTCCCTTATATATGGGCTATTCCTCCTATTGGTATCTACATCATCCTACCAAGATAGCGTTGACTTCATCGTTATCGTGTGCGTACGTGCTAGTTACCGGAAATGCCATCGATCTCACGCTTTGTCGTCGAGTTTCCCGTGGTTGTTATGATAATGATATTCGTTGACGGAATATTCTTATATTAATAGCTAATTATTATTATCTATACAAAACTCACAATGTGATGTTTTGCATTTTTATTATGTGTATATATTTGATTGCGGTTATTATTTTGGTTATCGGTTAGTCAAAATATTAATATAATCCTACTGCTCGCGGGTATCTATACACTTTTGTAGTTCGATTTCTCTTGTCCTATTCTCAGAATTTACTTATATTAATTTCCCAAGTACTTTCTCGTAGCTGGTCTAACCTTATCAATTTCCCAAGTGTGTGACAGAGTTTGTCAACCACCTATCAAGTCGATTGTGCCACCTGCACACGGTTTCCCCCTATCATCGAGGTCATTGCTTATTTATTAGTAATCATAAAAGTTATATATCGCCAGGTACATAGCAAACTTATAATTATATATAACACTAATGGTAATACAAAAATATAAAGAACAACGCATTAGATAGGCAGTTTGTTAAAAAATTAGAATTAGTAGCCTAATAACACCAACTAACTCCATCATTGATCAGTGATGGTGTTCTCGTTAGCCAACCGCATCATATTATACGGTCCAGAGGATTATTTTTGCCATAGTTAGTATAGCAGTGGATATTTTATAACTAGTACGATGCAAGGGCCCCGCTATTTCAGTTAATATTAAATATTAATTGTTTTATACTTTTATCATTTGTAAAAAAAAAATACTTTTACATTTTTGACATTATACATGACCATATAAGACCATATTTTTACAGTGATTCTTTTAACAGTAAACATTCATTATTTCGAAAAGTATTAATGTATGGAAAACAAATGTTTCATAATTATTTGAAGTTATTACAAAATAACATATTTTAACAAAAACTATATTTTTAAATTTTTTTTTTTACTTTTTTGGAAACTAAAATTTTTATTTTTATTGTAAATCATATTCGTACAAACTATAATCATATATTATATTTAAATATTAAATAATTTATTTTACCTATCTATATAGTTTTTTATTAATACAATGCACTGAATATAAAACTGTGATCCTGTATAATATTACATTGAAGCTATCTACACAGTATATCGTTTCAACGAAGAAATTATTTATGGGTTCTTTAAAATTCAATACATCCCCACCAATGGTGTCTATCTAAGGAGTTGAGAATAATGGGTATCAGGGTCGTCCTTAGGATTTGCGAGGCCCAATGCGAAAATACTTGTAACACCTTTTAGCTCTTATATCTACCTATAACCATTTATAGGACATCACAATATCATACAAAAAATCGTTAGGTACCTCACTAATTACAATTTAAAATGAGGGGTTTTTTTTTTCTAAAATATTATAATTTAGATAAAGCAAATAAAATTAATTTAGAGTAGACATAAATAATGTTTTTTTTTATTTACTCATCTATAATTCATTAATTGTCACTTATTGATATTTATATACATTTGCTTTAATTAAATAAAATAAAAATAAACAGACAAACGAAAATACTAAAAAATATAATGAAAAATTATTTTATTCATCAAAAATTAATTTTTCTGGCTTTTATTTCTGCGAACTTTTCAATAATATTGTTAAAATCTACATGTTCACGAAAAAGCCGATCGGAAGCCGCTAACTACATCACCACGACTGATGTGTTGCGATTAGGATAACATCATTATTGGATATTTGAATATTTTTACGCTGGACATATTTCGTTATTTTGATATTTTTTTTGATATTTATCATAATTATATAGAACACACAATTTAAATGCTACGAAAATAAAACAATTTTTAAAACCAATTTTACTACTTATTTCAAACGCGAGACGCCTAGGGCCTTGGCCATGGTTGCCCACCCCTAAGGACGACCCTGCCCATAATGGCGTGAAGTCAGTCATCCGTTTTTTTTTATGCATTAATTTTATGTTGCTCGCAAGAAAGAGGAACACATTTGTTATGTCTTATTGGCTCTCCAGTTACGACATAGCGGCATGACTGGACATTTTACTTGAAAGATTGTGGAAAACCATAATAATGTACTATTATATAATTATAGGTACCTAGTAGGTACTACCTACCTAGTTTATAATACACACGCCCGACGGCGATGGAAGTGGAAACATCTGTGGAGTGGAAAATTAAGTATAGAAAATCGATTATCCTTGACTGTATATAATATACATAAAAAATCGCGTATGCAGAGGGCGAAGAGAAAACACGTGGACATTTCATTATGTTTTTTTTCTTCAACAGGTGGACATTGCAGGGCATTGGCCGAGTTACACGCTTTATAAATATTATTACGTTGTACAAAATGATAAAATATTCTGTAATTTGTGTGTCGCTATTTTTAAAAGGACTGAAATCTTCCACGTATAGAGTAGGATAGTACGTTAATTATTATATAGTTTTAATAATTATTGTGTTGTGTACTTACTGCTATCATACTGTTTTATTACATTTAATAATACACGGAAATTCACATTGAAATTCTAGGGATGGGAGACAAATACTTTTGACATATAGGTGCGTGTAAGACAGAGCGGGGTCTGCGCCTCTCTAATACAGAAACAAATATAATTTTGTACTACCTGTATTTATTTTTTCCTATTAAAACTATTATATTAATTATTTCATTAAATAATAATAATAATATAATTACAAAACAAATGTATAAAATTAAATAAAGACGTATTTAACTATTCTAACTTTTTTTACATTTTAAATATACAATCTGTAAACTAATTTTGCAATTAGAATATGTGCTGTAAAAGAATATAAGTACTCGATACGAATCACTTAAGAAAAATGTATTCATTTACATGTATTTTATTTTTCGTTGTATCATTAAAAATATCACAAAACATTATTGTTGTAATGGGTTATCAATTATTGCTGTCTATACTTTTCGGAAAATTAAATTAGTAAATTTACTATGAATAATTATATCTTCATTATCAATACTTTATGACAACTATTTTTCTATGTTGAATTTAACGATGGACAGATGGTTGAAACGATTATGAACCGCTGAGTAATGTTTCAGCCATATTTTGATCTGTCTTTACTCTCATCAGCTACCCCTATTTTCTTGCTATCTAATATGTTTTCTTTATACTTATTTCATCATATCTATTACCTTAAATTGTATTCGTGTATTTTTGTTATAGCTATTTTATTTACTTTATTACTGGTTTTGAATCTATTATTTTAAATATCAACGTTGGATCACAAACAACGAAAAGTCTTCAGTATTTTAATATAGTAAAATTAATTACTTTAATGCGGCAATATTATCACATCATATACTTATAATAATGTAGGTTGACACACCATCTTGCTCAGAACCGTTTTTCAAATATAACGGTTTCAAATTATTGAATCCAAACTTAACACATCCATTATAATGACACACACGACACTTATCATGTACTGCAGCAGAGCGGTACTCCTTTTTAAATTTTAAGTGGAGCGAAAAATGTATTAATTTTACAATGTTGTATGTTAATTCTTTTTTTGTATCTGTTGTCACGTATTAGGGCAATAAAAGTGTTCCGATTTTTTTCATCAGCATCTTTTCGGGTAAAAAAGTGAATCTAGTTGGTACTTTGAGAGTCAAAAGTAAAAAATTCTCAATAATTTTCAAACTCGTAGAAAAAAACAACAAAAAATTAAAGAAAAAACGAGAATTTTTACGCAAAGTCAATTTTTGACAAAATCGATATTGTTTTTTGGTGTAACACCAAAAATAATAACAGTATATAGGCATATGAGATTTCCACAAAATGTTCATATAAGCAATTTCCATGCACAATAAATTTTTCAATATATTTTGACTTTTTTTTGAGATTTTTATAGGCATAGTCAATTTTTGGTGTTTTTTTTTTATTATTGTCGATAAAAATTTTTTCAATCTGTCAAAAAACTTGACAATGTAATATAAGGTTCTTTATAATTTGTTGTAAGTGAAAATTAAAAAAAAAAATTGAGTGTAAATCTTTAATAGTTTTTTTTATAAGCATCTAAATTTAAAATTTCGACAAAATACGTAAAAATCACGAAAGTTTGCAGTTTTTTTTTTTTGATTAGTAAATTTATAACAATTTTTCTATTTAAATCTAAGATTTAAAATTTCAATACAATATTCTCTATAAGATTTTTACATTTCTAAAAAAAAAAATTATCGGAATGTTTAACTAGTTTTTATGAGAGTTTGAAATTAGACATTGGATATTTACTCATTTTCTCTGGGAACGATTTTTTTATTTTGATGTTATTCAAAAAGAAATAATTGTAGACATTTGAAATTTTCACTAAATATTTAGATTATCATTTTATATTTGCCAAAAAATTTTAAAAATACTTTAATAATTTTTGAGGTAATTGTATGCTTAAGAAATGTTTAGTTTTTTAAAATGTTTTTCTATAAATATCGATTAAATTGCTTGAAAATGTAATATAAGGTTCTTCAAAAGTTGTTACAATAACAGATCAAAAATATTTAAAATACATAGGTACAATATTTTTTTATAAGCATATAAACTTCAAATGTTGGCCAAAATTTATCTTCGAGCATTTACAAATTGTTTTGTAGTTAATAATTTATAAAATATTGAGTTTCTATAGAAAACTAGGATTGATATGTTAAACAAAATTTTTCGTAAGTTGTATAAAGCGCAATCAAAAAATCAAAAAAAAACATATTAAAAAAATAATTTTCTATATACATTTTAAGATAAAATTTAAACATCAAAACATTGAACGTTTTTAAATATTTTTATGGTTAAAAATGTATAAAATGTCAAATTTTTATAGCTAAGGATTAAAAATTAAAAACAAGATTTTTCGGAAATTTTTCTAAATGCAGTTTTATAAATATTTAAGATTCAAATGTACATTTTTTTTATAAGATTTAAAGTTCAAATTTTGACTAAATTCATCAAAAACTCAAATGTTTGGAAATTATTTAGTAGTTAAAAATGTATAAAATGACCAGTTTCTATAGCTAAGTATTGAAAATTTAAAATAAGGTTTTTCGTAAATATTTAATAGTATAATAAAAATATTATAAAATTATATTTACATTGTTGATTTTTAGAGACATATTAAGTTCAAATTTAGACGAAATTAAATATTTATAATGAAGAATAATGATGTTAGTTATTTCGTTGTAATTTAAAAATATTTTGCTTGAAACTTTTAAAGTACGAGGTGTGATCAAAAAGTATCGGGATTTTTTTTTTTTTATTTATTTAAATGTACAAATAATATTTCAAATATTAGTCTCCTTCAAAGTATTCACCGCTCGATGTTATACACTTGTCCCATCTCTCCTGCCACTTTTTGAAGCAGTGTTAGAAGTCTTCAACTTTAAATGGTTTAGTTGATCCACCGCATTCTTTTTTATTGTTTCAATATCATCTATTCGAGACTCGTCAGATCGTTTTTTTTTTTATTGCGCGTCGCCGTTAAAATTATCGTTGTCGATTACGAGAAGATTTTCGAATCTTTGTCGGTCGACGCGATAATCCCCCCTATCATTTTGTAACGCGACTGCCCGGACGGTGTGTGTCGTCGCGATCCGGCAGTTCGGCAAATGTCGTCGGCCGTTCTAGTGCGACCCTTTTTTTTTTTTTTTTTGGTGCCAAATTAACTGGGTGCGGGTTTTGTATTTCTTGGCTGACAGACGTTTCTTGAGTGCGTCCGTGCTAAGATACGTGCAACACCGACCCGCCATAGACGCGATCGCGACGGGAAGTGTGGTTACAGCTTCTGTGCTCCATCGGACGAACCACTTAACATTCAGTCAGCCAACTCAGGACTCAAGGCTCAATCATATCATCATATCACGTAATGTGGATTATTTGTATTATATTTGTATACCCTTTTGTTAGATAGGTGAATTTATATATTTATATTGCTCTGTGTATTATTATCATTATTATTATTTTATATTTGGGCGCCCACCATACACTGTAAATACAATTATAATATATAACTATTATAGTAATTGTTCGGGCATATATCGCCAATTGCATACTTGTATTATTTATTGTATTACTATAGGTAATCCCCTTTATTATTTATTCTTTTACTGGACGCGAGTCACTCAGGCCAACCTCCCCGGTAGGAGTCTGTTTGGCGACCATCATCAAATCTTTGTCCTTTGAGGTCAGTTTCTATGTCATAACCATTGACCCAAGTTTCATCACCAGTTATTACATTTTTAATGAACCCTGGGTCATTTTGTGTTCATTCTTTCAAACTTTGACAAACTTCAATTCGATGATTTTTTTGATCTTGAGACAACAATTTTGGGACCATTTTTGCACAAACTCGTCTCATGCCTAAATCTTTAGTCAAAATAGTTTAACATGATCCAAAATAAATGTTACACTCACTAGAGAGTTCTCTTATCGTCATTCGTCCATCTGATCGAATAATTTTTCGTACTTTTGCCACCATTTCCACATTTATTGATGTTGAAGGTCGTCCAGAGTCATCATTAATGTCTTCGCGACCCTCAATAAACCTTTTATGCCATTCAAATGTTTTAGATCTGCTCATCGCTTCATCTTCAAATGCTTTTTTAATCATTTCAAAAGTTTCAGTAGCTAATTTACCGAGTTTAACGCAAAATTTAATGCAAACACGCTACTCGAGTTTATTCGACATGACAGAAACGGCAGACACAATAAAAGTATCTGATTTCAATGAATTTTCGTTCATTACTAACAGTTAATATTAACTCGCGGCTTGAATAACGTAATTGAGTGTTATCTCTATTTTTATTTGATGTGTGTATATTCTTGATTCGATTATTTTTAGCGCAGATATAATTCTAGTCCCGGTATTTTTTGATCACATCTCGTATATACTATTTTTTATATACTCAATGACATTTTCAAATGCAATGTTTTCTGCAAAAATGAATTCATTCCATTGTGTTATTAATACGAACACATGGGCCCATTATCTTCTCCAAGAATAAATAAAAATAAAAATAACTACACAATAATACAGTCTGGCCTTGAAGTTATATACTATTGTATTTCCATAACAACAGCTGTTAACAAACTAGTAGTTTTTATAGAATAGAATTTGATATTTTATTGTACTGTATAAATATACAATTTATCATTGTGCTCTCATAACTTAACTAATGATATATTATATAGCTACTATTAATAACTAAATAACTATGTTAGCCATTTTTTCTTTCTTGTCCCGCCTATGGTCGGAATTCCATAGGACAGATTGTTATCAGAAACTGGAAAACTTGCCACCCGTGATAGAAATTGCCGTGAAATCGATAAAAATACAAAATGACTACTTGGTACCGCTGGAGGCGTTGAGAAAACGAGCGGCTCGCGCATTGGAGCAGGTCGAGCAGTTGAACGCAGACAGGCAAAGGATCGAAACGCTTTTGCAGTTAAAAAAACGATCCTTAATGAACGACAGACGCTTTTTACAAAAATTGAATAACACATTCACTTCGACCGGCATGCAGACAGAATACGAAAAAAATCAACGCCGCGTGAGGTATGTGTTGCGAATAAAATTATTATTAGAGTATCCACTCAAACGGCGAATGCTGCGTCAGACGCGTACTCGTCAAACCGTATAGGCATACGTATTTATGCGTAGGTACAAGCACATCCGACCAAGACCGATTTATTTGAAAACCGTGTACCTGTAGAGAGTATAGCGATTTAGCGAATAGGTTTTTAATTTTTTCTAACCTAGCCTAATCTAACCTGTAATAATGAAGTCTAACATTACAGGATTTTTTGTTTGATTTGCGTACGGCGTAAAATCGTACACCCCTCTTAAGTTCACTCGGTGGTTATCGAAGTTATCGTTTTTATAAGTGACATATCATTTAGGACACACATGAAACGGGATTCAAATATTGTGCATAATATCATCTTTAATAAGCTGTTGGTTTAGTGGTATTTTTCAGAGGTGCCCGTATAGGTTTTCCGGAAAATTATTTAAATCATTCATACGTCATGACATTGTATAATACGTCGTTTCCTACGTAATTCCGGCGAACAACGAGGCAGCTTGTATTTTGACGCACTGGGCGTATATCGCCGTGGAACAGTACAATCAGAATATAAACCGACAAACTTAGGACCAGTAGCTCCCAACCCTTACTAAGTGTACCAGTCGCGCTACACATTGATAATATGGGTAGAAAAAATATTTAAGTTGTTAAGATACATACTTATATAGGTCATATTTTGAGTACTTTTATGATTAAATTTAACCACTTCCAGCCTTGATGATATCTATACCTTGATGAGAACTTTAATATTTACTATATTAACAATTAATATAACAAAAAAAAAAAAACTATTACGTTTTGATTTTTGGTGGATGTGGGTGGGTGGGTAAAATTATGTCTGGCTACACCTGACAAATGTGTCTTGGGTGCTACTGCGTAGGATATGGCGTTAACACGCTAACAGATTGATCGCCGCGATAGAGTCTAGGTCAGTCATACTCAATCTTTTTTTTATTTGGGCCACGTAAAATATTTTAAAATATTACGCAAGTCGAAATGAACGAAAGGAGATTCGAAAAAAAAATATTGTGTATAACATTTTTGATAATTTATTACAAAAAATTTAATATTTTAAATTAGTGTGATTTTTGAAATTGAGATATTATTTTCCCCGTTTTGGATATATCATGTTTGTATAGTTACTGCATACTACTCTTAACAAGTCAAGATGTGAATTAGTAAGCCGATTTCTGTATACACATTCTTTGCATATTAAATATAGATAAAATTTTTATCTTTGAATATGAAGTTACGCATAAATAGATATAGTTGATGTGAACATTGTTAGCAAAAAGTGTGCATATTGTTGTATCATTTTTTAACTCAACAAATGCATTAAATAGTTTTAAATAATCATATATAATCAATGTAGCTAATTGTGTTATACTCGTTATTTCTATAAGTAAAAAGCAATTCTTTATACTTCTTAAATCCTGAAATCTTCTTTTAAATTAATTGGATATATCAGCTAAATGATTTAAAGTTATTTTATTGTTTGTTTAAAAAATAATAATATTATCTTGTATGATTTTTGGAATGGTAGGGAAATTATGTAATATTTGGTTCTGTATTTCATTGTAATTGATCACCAGTTTCTCTTCAAAAGCAAAAACTTTAATTGTCATCTTCGAAATAATAATATTTTCACCCTGTAAACCGCGGCTGAGCCCATTAAGTTTTTCTGTGATATCATACACATAAGCTAAAAGGCTAAATTTACATTTTTGTATCAATTCAATGAGTTAGGTTTGGACTGCAGGTATTATGGCTTGTCTATATGTAGTGTCCATCTACTCTGTTGCTAGGTTTTGTCATAAATCCTCATTCCGAAGACTTGGTAGATTTTTTTTTTTGTTGGAGATAATTTGTAAATTTGAGAAATTTTGGAAAATTTGTTCCTTGAGTCAGTTTCACATAATGTTATGATATTACGTAAAATTTGCTGAAAATAATTATTGTATAATATGTCAAAAAATATAGATATCATATAACGAAAAAAAGTGATAAGCTGTAACGGGTGCGTTGTGCATCTTTTATTTGTTATTTTTCAATGCCCTCTCCCATCGTTACAGACGATCCCCCGTCAACGTAAAATTCGAATATTGATAAGTTTCTTTCTATCGCCCATGCTACTAGGCATGAATTATTATAAGTAGAGGTCGGATTTATATCTCTCAAAATCTTTAAAATTTAATGTTTTTATGTCGTTTCAAATAGGCAATCTATTATATTAATATTCTTTTAAAATACCAGATATATGATGTTTTCTGTCCCTGAAGACCCTAACCTTTGATCACGCGCGTGGGGTAAATAATGACCTCATTCGAATTTCATATCGTAATTATATTTTTACTATTAAAGATAAGATTATGTGATTTCGTGTATTTTCCTAAATATATTTTATATAGTTTATCAGCAGTTTCAGTTTTTCCGTTTTTTTTTCTAAATTTGTAAAGTTTATTTATTTTTATTAAATTAACCATTAAAATAACTAAATAATTATGTGTTAAAAATGTGTTTTATATCATTTTTTGAGGTTTAATTTTTATAAATATTGAAATGATTATCGAGTTATGCATTATTTCATATTTATTTATTTTTTTGAATATAAATATATTTTGAGGTAAAAATGTACTCCTCGCCCATGGTTACGTTTCAAGAAACCACGCGTATGAGTTAAAGGTTAAAAATAAAAAATATTCTTTTAATATTCCGTAAAAAGAATCATTAAAATTATTCAATTTAAATGTATTTAATTAATTTGGTTTACTAATTATTTAAGTTTTGTGTTTACCAAGAACCCAGAAGGATATAATATCCTATTATAGTAATAACAACAGCAGGTAGGTAGTCAAAAATATTACAGAGAATGCCTTTGTCGGGTTATTGGGTCCTCGAGTTAGATGATTTATTCAACAAGTCTATGAAAATTTTCAAGTTCCCTATCGTAGTAAAATTACCATGCCCGTCGGATAACAGCTAATTTTCCGCGTTTAAGGCCACGATCACACGATTTGGCCTGAATACACAATGTTTAAAGCTCAGTAATATGACTATATCAACGTCTGGAAAGTCACGACGTGACATTTGCTATTTTGGATAATATTTTGGAGATTACATCATATATAGATGACTAGGCTAAATGTCTCGAGTGTTAAATTCTAGGGCGGGAAAAAAATTATATCTACCAAGTGATCAAAATATATCAGTGCTGATAATGTAAATATTATTTTTGTGTAAGGTTTTCACCCGATAATTGAATTACCATCCGGCCCTGGTGTAATCCATGGTTTGTTGTTTATTGTAATTTAATTAAATTATTCATTTACAATATATTTCAAACAATACGAAATGTATGTAAATTTTATTAATGTGTTTATTAATGTATAGGTTTGACCTACCTTATGTACCGATGACGAAGAAAGTGTCGGACTATTTCCTTAAAGTTATTTGGCAAAAACACGAATCAGAAATTAAAAAGTCTACAGAAATGTTCGTGAATATAGGGAAACTTTTATTAAATAAAAGATTGTGGAAGAAACTAACCAGAAAAATATGGGCTAAATTAAAATATATAATGACAATTAAAGTAGAAGTCGAAAACGACAAGATAGTAATCAACATAGTTATTCCACAGCTTCCCTGGTAAGTTTGAGCTATACGATTTACCTTACATTTGAAGTTAATTATTTATTTATATTGTTGAGTCTGAAAGGCTTTTATTGCTAATTTTTTTTTTACTTACTTTAGACAGCATACTAATAGCTGTCCTTATATACTTTTATTATGTTGAACCAGAAGGGATTTTATTATGCTATTTTTTACTCTAGACAGCATTAATAGTTGTCCTTAAATATTTTTATTTTGTTAAGCCAGAACGGCGCTAGTCTTTTATAATATTTTTTTGTTACTGTGAATTATAACAGCAAAAATTTGTAACTGAAATTTGTGTCAGTTTTATTTCTAACTTTAAATACACACATACACGTATACACATTGTTACATAAATACACATTGTAATATAACACACACACAACGTAGTTCGACAGTATTGGCCGGCAATCCCGACCACTGCATTCCGAGTTAACACACCACTACACACCCAACTTTCTATTATAGGTGTTGGTGGTAAGCAATGAGATTTTGGTGTCTGACTAAGCGTAGGTATACTGTTTTAAACCCCGGCTCATACATAATATAATAGGTTTTTATATTACAATTTTAAAGCATGTTATGAGCAATTTTTAAATTTGAAAATAAAATGTAATTTTTAAATTTAAAAAGTACTTAATTATTTTAAAAAATTACAAATTTACACAGGAGAATCTTAGAAAAACTCCGTAATCCAAACGCTTATTAAGCATTAAATTACACACATAAATAATATTTAGGGTATTAATTAAAAATTGTATTTTAAAGTGATAAATAGTTAGGTATATAGAAATTGTAAATTTTGAATATAAAGTCTCTAATGATTGCTTTAAAATAAAAAATAAAAAAATACTATGAATTTGTTTCTATTAAAGACCCTTTAAAAACATATTAAGATTCTTTTTTGTAGAAAGTTTTCAAAAATTATTGAATTTTAAAAATGATATAATATAATTTTAATACAATACAAGTTTTATAGCATTTTTTTTTTTTTTTTTTTTTTTGATTTGAAAAATTAAGGCTTCAACAGCAAAGGTTATTAGCCTATCAATATTTTACATGATATTAGAGTACTTAAAATTAGGTGTTACACATGACATTTTTAATTTACAAATATTTTAAAATATATACATCGAAAGTATATTCTCTCAAAATTAACAGAATACTCCATATGTGTTTAATATCAAATTTAATGCAATTGATAGTTTTAAGAATATTCTTCATTAAACACTATGTTAAAAAAATGCGAAAATAATATTTAAAAATTCGAATTATTACTTTAAAATTGAACTTTATTAAAATACTACAAAATTTCTTAAATTCAGGTCATGACACAAATCTAATACAAATTACATATATTCCTCGCAAGGAAAACATTAGCGTTTTTAGTTTTTAAAATTGTAAATTGTTTAAAAACGTAAAAATTAATAAAACTGTTTACAAAATTAAATATCTATA
>JACXSJ010003168.1:0-28418 GCA_014851325.1 Pentalonia nigronervosa
TAATTTTATAATTATACCAATAAGGCATTATCACTACTTATCATTAGTATTTATTAAAAGTTAAAAGTTTTAACTAAAATCTATCAATATGAAAATATTTTAAGTGCAATTTTTAAACGCAATTTTTGGTATTTTTTATTGCAATAATGCAATCAATTTTTAAGGATTTTTAGTGCAATAATTTCCGAGCCCTACTCATGTTTATAGTTACGTAGCACACAAAATGGAGGTAGACCGCATATTGGGAGATAGCCGTTGTTATTAATAGGAGATGTATAATATTTTAATAAAGTCATTGCAATTGTCAAATATTATGTGTAAACAGCCTAATTTAGTGATAACCTAATTTTACCATTTATGTATAAAAAATGAATATTAATAATTATTATTAGTATTATAATGTGTAACCTATGATAACTATTTAAAAAAAAAAAATGAAAATTTTTATCGTAAATTCTATATTTCTTTAATTTTTTTTTTTTGTTTTTCCGAACACATTTATAAATTTTTGTCTCTTTGTCTGCTGGTTCCGGTTGCCGAACTCGAGGTTCTGCGGACCTTTTGGTCGGGAGCTCGGCCCCCTAACCCTCCGGTACTTAAAATAACCAACTTGAGGAGAAGACTCCTTCGGTGTTTAGGGGGGAAGTTAGGGTGAATGCATCCCTAAGCTGACACAACGTATAACCCACAGGCGATCTACCTTTCGTTGACTTTCCTCCTGCGTGGCCACTCGCACCACTCGGGGGTCAAAATATTTGTCAGCTAAAATAAGGTCGGTTGTAATATGTGTCGGCTAAAATACTATCTGCGCAAATCGTTGTCTGTTAAAATATTGTCGGCTAAAATACAGTTCTGTTAGTATACTTGTCCAATTAATTATTTTTCAGCTAAAATATTTTTCAACTGGAGTACGGATAGGTTGAAATGTTTTCGGATATTTTAAGGGCTCTCGTTTATAGTCAGATGTCAGTATTGAAAATAAAAACAAGAAAATTGAGGGAGATATTATATTATATGTACAAGTTTGTACTATTTTTGTACAGCTAATGGTCAAAAATAGTTTTACCTTAAACTGTTAAAAAAAACAATTATAACGATTTGACATACTTATTTAATCATGCTCTGAAAAGTTATAGCCTAATTTCTTTATTTTTACAATTTATCGCTACTCATTAATATTAATTTTATTATAATATTATCTCTAGAAATCAAATAAATTGAATTAGATAATCATGGTGTATCGGTTATTTATTTTTTTAATAATTTTAGTGTTTTTTTATGGTGCTGTATTTATAATTTAATAGTGATTTCAATGTATTAAGTACTAAATATTTTTTCGATCAAATTTGATTTAACTTTTATATTTTGTAATGGATTTTCTATTAAAATATGTTAGTTTTTTTTTGTTGGACGTATTGTTTGTGATTGAGTTTATCATTTTACAAGATCTAACTATGTAAAACATTATCATGTTAAATGTGAATTATGAAATCATTATTATACTAATAAATAAAAATGTACAAAACTGAATAACAAAAATTGTATTACTGTAAAGCTAGTGACTTTTTGAATAATTTATCTCAAAAAATAGTTATGCGAGTATAGCGAGCGGGCTTTTTGAAGGGCTAGTTTTAATTAGTTTTGCGTTTATAAAACCATAATGTTTATTGCTTTAAATTCATAAATGAGTTTTTACCATGTAGTTTTTTACGAAAATAGTACTGTTTGTGTGGTTTCCAAACATTGTGTCTAAATGGTAAAGATAAAGGAGTAAATGTGCGATTTTCTTCATCAGCATCTTTCTAATAGGAAAATGAATCTAGTTGGTTACTTGGGGGTCAAAAGTAAAAAATTTCCAATAGTTTTTAAACGCGTTGTGAAAAACAAACAAACAAAAAAAAAACTAAGGGAAAACGGGATTTTTTTCGCGCAAATTTTTGATAAAATCGATTTTTATTTTTGGTATAACAAAAGAATTAATGATTGTAAATACATGAAATTTTTACCGAATGTTTATGTAAGCATTTTCTATGCACCATAATATTTTCAATATATTTTGACTTTTTTTGAGCTATAGGCATAATGAATTTTCGATTTTTTTTTATTATTGCCAATAAAAATATATTCAATCGGTCAAAAAATTTTAAAATAATTATTAAAAGTTTTTCATAACTGATTGTAAGTGAAAATTAAAAAAATAGTTGAGTGTAAGTCTTTAATAATTTTTTATAAGCGATTAAGTTAAAATTTCAACAAAATACGTAAAAGTTACGAAAATTTGCAGTTTTGTTTAATTAGGAAATTCATAAAAATCTTTCTGTTTAAATTTAAGATTTGAAAATTTAACACAAGATTTTTCATAAGTTTTTTTACTTATAATAAAAAAAAATTTAGCGGAAAGTCAAACTAATTTTTTATGAGCGTTTGAAATTAGATATTGGATATTCACCCATAAAATACCGATTTCTAAGGAAACGATTTTCTTATTTTGTTATAATTTAAAAGAAATAACTGTAGAACACATTTGAAATTGTTACCAAATGTTAAGATTATAATTTTTTATACACTAAAAAATTAAAAAAAAACATTTTGACAATTTTTGCGATAATTGTAGGTCTAAGAAATTTTCGGTTTTTTCAAATTTATAAATATAGATTAAAAAATTTTCTGATCAAAATGCTTGAAAATTTAATACATTGTTCCTGATAAGTTATTTTAATAGAATATCAAAAATATTAATAATACATAAGCACAATTTTTTTTTTTATAAGCATTTAAACTTTAAATTGACCAAAATTTATCATCGAACATTTGCAAATTGTTTTGTAGTTAAAAATGTATTAAATTTTCAGTTTTTATAGCTAAGAATTGAAAATTTAAAATAAGATTTCTCATAAGTTGATTTGATATTTAAATAAGGAATAATGATATTAGTTATTTCGTTGTAATTTAAAAATATTTTTTGTGGGAGCATGAAACTTTTAAAGTATATTATTATATTTTATATGCTGTTGTTACTAAAGGTACCTTAAATAATAGTAAGCTTGCCGTTTTACAGAAAATGAAAAAATATAAATTGTTTTTATTAAAAAAGAGATGGATTGTATTTTATGTAATAGGAACAATGGTAATAACAATGTTGATAATATAATAAGTTGTTTGTGGTGCACCGCCTACCTTAATGTGGTCATGGTGATGTGTGGTGCCAGGATCTATAGTCAAATAAATAATTTACAATAAAAAATAACAGGTATGATCCAGCACACACACAACAACACCGCTGAACGCACAAAGTTGAATTCACAACTCAAACAATTCCAATCACTAGACGTAAACAATTATAATTTGATATACTAACTGCTGATTGACATCCTAGAAGAACACACAAAATTAAAAAACTAGTATTGGTTGGATTATAAAACGATATTCCTTAGACAAAAAGTATTTTTGTAGAAAACGTAGTTCTAACCAACTTAGACACATAGTTTAATTTGAAAAAAAAATGAGATATGTTATTTGAGCAGGTATGAGAGAAAAAAAGGAGTGAAAAATGAAAATTTGTAGGCTTTATTAGCCCAGGTTGGATTATGGTATGAAATATTAAACCGTTTCTCAATGTCACCTACCTAAACTGAAAGTTACCTGAAATGATATACCTGAATTTGATGACACTGAGAGGATGACTTTTAACTTAATCCTAAGTACATTTTCATAACCAACCAAAAAAACAATACGCTACATATAAATAACATCGGTTAGGTTAAAATCAGAATAAAAGACCCGTGATATCTTATCATATTGAAACTCTATTGATTGCATGGGCCGCGCTTAAACATAATATAAACGGTAACGGGTAAGGAAAATAGAATACTGCGTTCCGCAGACAGTTTTAATGAAGACATGGCGTGAACATAACATACTCAATGACATTCTCAAATGCAATGCTTTCTCCAAAAATTAATTCAACTTATTGTATTATTGATATTAAAATTAATTATTTTAATAGCAATAATATAATAAAATACATTTATAATTGTGTTAGCTGACAGTCCGTCTTCGGCTCAGAATAGTTTTTCTTATACAATGATTTATAACATTGAATTTAAATTTAACACATTCATGAAAGTGACCCACTCGACGCTTATTGTACAGTAGAGTGGTACTCATTTGTCAGCCTTTTTTTCATGTTTTTATATAAAAAAATGTATAAAATTAATTCACATATTAAAATTAACTTTATAAAATATGGGTATAAGACCTGTTATAAATATTTTTACAATTAATGTATTGTCTGCTGACAGATATATACTAGATAATAGATTTATACTAGATTTAGATTGTTCATCACAAAAAATGTCTTCCTAAAATCTCCTGGATGTCGATTACCAGAGACTTAAAATTTCTAGTGTAACTCTCTTATTTTAAAAGGCTTGTCGATCTTTGTTCTACTGCATTGAAATGCAGAACCAATGTTATGTTATTATTTTGGACGCTCTTGTGCTCCAAGTAAGCGGCTAATTTTTGTTTTTACCATGGTTAAAAATACTTTTATCCTGTTTATACTAATGTTTTATTAGCGTAGGTAATGTGTAGATACCAACATTAATTGTATTGCAAAAAATGGTTGTGATCCCATAATAATAATTAACAATACAATTTCATGAATTCGTAGTTTGCGCCGGATTCGCAATCAGTTAGACCACTTAGTGTACATTGCGATACATGTTGTAGCGTATATCTTATTATTTATTGTCAGTTGTCGACGGCTGTCGTCTCCGTCAAACTGAATAATAATGCAATACAAATTACAAATGTTTTAATTTTCCCACTCTCTAATCTACAACTATAGTCAAAAATCTTCTGTTCGATGTAGGTATTCATATATTACTAGCGAATAGCGAGGCTTTGTCACAGGTGTTGATGGTATTTGTTTAAAAAAAAATTATTTTGTTCGATGCTTTTTTTCTATACAGTCTTCTTTCAATTATTAAAACCATGACGTTTTTATTTTGAATTTATTTGTATTTGTTAACATTTATCATTTTTATGTAATTTTTTACATTGTCAGGTTCTGTTTTAAACACTTTTCTTGAAATGTAATAAAAATCACAAATTCATTATTCATACTCGATTTATTGTGGCTGCTCTTATAACGCGTAACAAAAATCCGATTATATAAAAATATAGATAACCTCAATGGCTCAACATTATTATACATTTATAAAATGTTTATATATTTTTCAATGCACCTAATACCTATTTATTTTAGATTATTTTGCTAAGATTTTTTGGTCATCAAAATCTAGGCCATATGCCAAAATTATAATGTCACTAATTAGATACCTATTGTTGTACTAAACTAAAACTAGAGAAAATGTATTTTTTGTGATTATAAATTTAAATTTATTGTCTTATGACATGACAATGTCGACATCATGTGTTAACAAATAACAAAATGAGATATAAATATTGTAATCATTAATTAAAGTGATTTAATACTTCTTATATACCTATTAGAAAATAATAAGTATAGGTAGGTACTAGGCATAAATAGGCACAAATAATAAAAATAAAAATTCACAATCGCCAAAAGTATTATAAATTTAATCTAACTTTTAGTTTTAGCCTTTGGCCGTTATAAGGTGATATAAAAAAATTATTAAAAAAAAAAAACATATAGTACACGTTATATAGTAGGTACCCATATCATAATAAATAAATAAACACCTAAACAATTTAAATTTAACAAATATATAAAAATTTAATAAAATATAAAAACTATGAGTTAGATTACCAACTTATAGTATTTAAGTATTTGTTGAATGTTAATTGGTCGGCACTTAGGTGTTTATTTATTACACATTTTACTAAGTTTATTTTTTAATTATTTATTTCTATTAGGCATCCGAACATGAGCCAAAGCTAAAACTAGTAGTTAGATTATATATTTTATAATACTTTTGGCGTTTATGAATTGTTTTTTAAATTATTTATGCGCACTTATTATTTTCTCATTATTGTTAAAAAAAAATGTAGAATGGTAAATTACTATCCAGTTTTTGAAAGGAATAAAACAAACAGCTATGGATGTTTTAATATTTTAACAGAGATATAGGACATCATTATAAAAAATAATTTTGTATGCTATAATAACTCAGCCAGTCATTGTGTAATATTATTTTAATATTAAGTCAATTCACACTAAATTCTGAAAAAATCCGAAATAAACTCATATAATATCTTTTTACTTCAAACTAAAAACTATGGTTTATCAAATTAATTCAAAATTGAACTATAGGAGTGACACGTTTTCTTCGTTAAGTATAATATTTTGTTTTTTTAATACATTTATAACTGTTGTAGGTGTCTATTATATTCAAACGGAATTATATTTTGTTTGGTATCCTAAAACGTACCATCTTTCGTTCTATTATAATTTTGTTTGTTGTGATTCGAAGTATTATAAATATTCATAATATTTTTATAAGTGTCGTGTTGGTCTGTTCCATCAGTCTCATAATGGCCATGAACGATGAAGCTATGCATAGAATATCGTTGATAGATGGCGCTTGATATTATAGTTTACAAGATATTGGTCAAATCGTCTAGGCAGTTGTTTTACGAACCTACAAAACTCAGGACATGCATGATTATTAATTATTATACACGACATTGATATAGACGTCTGTCTGTTTGTACTTACAGTAAAAAAAGATGTACACACCTTCGTTATATTATTATTCTTTGCTTACTATACCTATTGTACTGGCTGCTGTAGGATGACTTTATCGTATAGGCACGTAATCGTTTTGATTCATTTTCTCGCCAATTTTGGCGAAATATTTTTAATTTAATTTTTATTTCGTTTTACCGAGGTTGTGCGAAATGTGAATACCGTCAAATTGGAAAACTACAGGATTTATAATCAATAGGTACGTATAGCATACCGAGCAGCAGAGATGTGTGATAATTGTAATTTGTACTGATAAAATTATATTTTGATCCTGACAAGAGCTTTAACAATAATAATAATAATATTATATGACACTGAAAATAGCAATTATTGTAACCATAAAATATCATAAATTCATAACGTCTGAACTGTAAACATAGATCAAACAATGGGATTTTTTTAATCTGAGGCACTCTTGAGCTAATCTTTAAGTGCTTTAATTTAAGACTGGATGAATAAACGAACAATATATTAAGTTTAAACAAATTGTATTTATTTTTTACTTTGTTTTTACTAGGTATCTAGTAATTATTATTGTTGGATTGATTGTAAAACTATTTATTGTAAAACTTTATAAATTATCATAAAGTGTAATAAGCTAATTGTGAATTGAATTAAAATGAATTGAATTGAAGTTTATTTTACTAGTCATTTAAAAATTCGTCATCTGAAAGCATTTGGTAAAATTAATTATAGTTGGTACCTATCACTTATGTTCATTTTTTAAACACACTTAACTTATCAAGTCTAGTGATTTAAAAAAAATGATGTATTCAAAAACGAATTTATTTATAATTTCATAAAAATTTTTTTTATTGTTGTTTTAAAGATACAAATTAAACATTTTTTTTCTTTTTAATGGTGACTTATTAAATTGAAAAATATAACAGTGGGCTTATCGAAAAACATCATGATGGCATTTGTAATTAATGCATTGTAATAATTTTCTGAGTAATAAAATCTATTTTTATATGGATTCTTCAAATCATTAATTATTATACTACTTATTATAGCCCAATTTTTTATGACCCAAACAAATTTTTATCTTTAGTGATATCTATAGATACTTCTATACTTGAAAGCTTTTTTTTTCTAAAATATTAAATTTTAAAACATAATTATAATATTAAGTTATTAATATTCATTGATTTTTTCCAATGCCGGTCGGTGAATTCGTGAGAGGAGTGGTTTTCAAACATAAGAGTAATTTTCTTTAATATTTTTTAGTACAAAACAGTAGGTTATTAGTTATTACTTAAATATTAAATTCTTTGAAATTCTCTACAAAATAGGGGGAGGGGCACAAATCAAAACTTTGAACGAGGGAGCTGCATTGCGTTACCTAAATGTTATAAATATTTACAATTGGATACAATTCAAGAAAACGAACGATCCTGAAAATCGTTTTGCAGTTTTTTATTTTGTATATTCCTGACCAATATTTTGGCGCAAACAGTAAACAAGTACACGTCGTATGATATTTATATATAAATAAAATATATCAATGTAACTTGTAACGCTTGTATGGTTGTATGTATTATACTATTATATTATATAGGATACGCGCATGTTATACACGCTTATCCATCGTAATAATATAATATGCAATAATTGTGTTACGTTCTTTAATTTTTCGTAACGTCAAATTTATTCGCACTTTATATTTACGATTAAAAAATGGTCCACGCCACGTCTGATAATATGTTTCGTGAAAATCAAGCCGTTTCAATAATATTAAACACAATAACTATGCGGTGGCGTACCATAGGCATAACTAAATCTAAAGTTTAGGGGGTGCTAAAAATATGTATACTTATTTCAATAATCCACACTGATTTTGTTTTTATAATATTTGTAATATGCCTTTTAATATATAAAATGAACAAGTCAGTAAACCGTTGCTTAACATACTTGTACTCAACCAATTTTTATTAGTTGAAAACTTGAAAAATTACGTCCAGACCTTATAGAACTTATTGGAATTGTAATTCCAACTTGTTTAAGTTAGAAAATACCTATTATTAAATTTTATTTAAAAAAAAAAAAAAAAAAATAAAATCAAAAAAAAATCCTTTATAAAAAAGATATTACTTTTTTCCTCACATTATTTTTGATGTTTTAACCCTAACCTAACAGGGGCTAGGAAGTGCTTAATTAGAGCTCAGGGGTGTTGAAGCACCCCTGAGTACTCCCTTAGTTGCGCATATTCAGAAATTTTCTGTCAATATGCGTGGTTGACGCAGTATGTGGAGAGGGTTTATACATAGTTATTGAATGATGTGTAAACATAATTATAAGTAGGAAAAATAATTATAATAAATCAATTACATATCCAGAACTTTTTAAACCTGTACCTTGTTGTATTGTATGCCAGTATTCAAGTTTGAAGGAGTTTAAATAAATCCATTAAAGTTTTGTCAGGTGATTAATTATCATTGTATATAATAGTATAATGATCGCAACTAAGTCATTTTCGTTATATATGGTTTATTGTTTTCTATGTGGGTATCTGTTAATGCTTGAAGAATTAGTTTTTTCAATATTGCAGGGATAATATGACGCGTTTATGTTACCATCGACTTTAACGATTTTCATAATAATAATTTATATTTAAAACATTAATAATATTATTGAATTACCCAGACTTCATTACCGAAGGAAATGTACATATTATAATTTAAAATAATTTATGTATATTATCCGTTGTTTTAGACAAAATATTGCCTATATAGGATTGTAGGTTAAGGCAAAAACTAGGTAGGTACCTACAAATGTTTGTGTGTGTAACGTGTATGACGTGCAAATCAACGACGTTTTAATACGTAATTATATACACTCTCACACACACACACACACACACACACACACACACACACACACACACACACACACGTGAACTGTAAAGTTATTGCGTGGACGGCGCAATATATGTTTAATATATTATTATCTGTATTCGTAAAATGCACGACTTTCGAGGGACATCGTTCGTTTCAACCAAAGGTTTTTTCCACAATCCGTGAAATTGTGGAATTCGGACGACAGTTATAGTGCGTTTATCGAGCTAATATATTATTATAATATGTCATTATATAAAAATAATGCGTGGATATTGAAGAATTCGAATTCCGCGAGGAATTTGAGTTCTGTAAGGAATTCGATTTTGAAATTTTTGTTTTTTCTGAGCTTACAAAGTATTGTACTATTATCGACATTTTGACGAATAATGTGTGTTATCATAAACAGCATTTAATAATCATACAATTTATGAAATGTAAAAAAAATATAATGCAAATAAATATTTTTATTTTTATGAAAATTGCACTTAACCATCGGTACATCATTAGTTATTAAAAGTTTAAATAAGTTTATACCTATCCATAAAATGATTACTTAATTATTATTTTAAAAAGAAAAATATTCATTAAAAAGTCATGAGAATTTGAAATAATTCTCTTAAATTTATTTGGTCATTAAAATAATATATATAATATAATCTTTCAACTACCGTTACATCGAATATAATTTTTTTTTGGCTATTGGCTATAATTGTTATCTTCATTTATGAAAAACTCTAAATATTCAAATTCAAATTTTGATTGAAGACACGTTTTTAGTATAAATGCTACAGAATCCAAGATGCCCCTAAAAAAATGTGGATAAGTCTAATTGGGTTAGCTGGTAAACCATAAAACCAATGTAGATACATTAAATTTAAGATTAAACCTGCGGTGTTTTGGACAAAAATACCAAATATTAATAAGAAATCCTTAAAAATAATTATTTTTCTTCGCATTATTTTAGATTCTAATCGGAGCGATAAGTGTATTGGCTTTACTAAAGTTACAGTTTTTTTTTTTTTGGGGGGGGGAGTGTCAAAAGTAAAACGAATTTCTAGAACTTTTTAAAATAATCCAGAAAACAGGAATATTTACGCAACACCAATTGCGACATGTTGATGATTTTGTTATAATATAATATATGTCGTTGATCAAAAACGATTAATAATTATTAATAATAATTGTAGATATTTGAAATATTCACAAAATATTTTAGTATTTTCAGGATATCACGATAATATTATTTTTAAAATATTATGGCTCTTTTTGAGTTATTTATGGATATTTCGAATTTTTTAATTTTTTTATTTTTGTTGATAAAGTTTACGTTACAATGTAAAATGCAGACTTACAAAATTCCTGATAAGTGGTATTATTTATTTCAATTTTAAAATATCAAATATACATTAGGCAAAAAAAAAATTTTTTTTTATACAAATATTTTGAGTTCAAATTTTGAAAACATTTTTTATTTTTATATTTTTAACAAAAATTACAAAATTTCAGATTTTGATTTTAATTTCTGTTTTTTTGTTTAAATTTAAAAATTCCTATTTGAAGTAGAAACTTCAAACTTTTTGTCATTACGGATATTATTATTTTCTATACACAAAGAAATTTTAAAGAGACTTATTTTATTTTAAGCTATTTATATTACAAATATAATACCCATTCACGCTATTCCACGGAACTTTAGCATAATAACTGTTCAACTGTTTGTTTAGTGAATAACAATAATATATATTCGATAATTTTAGAAACATTTAGTTCAACCTATTGTAACGTACTAGTAGAAAAATCAATTAATCATTGTAGTATAAATATATTATAAAATATGCTTAGAACTAGAGGCTGACACACCATTTCTGTTTAGAATCATTTTTCCTTTTTTGGTTTGCAATGATAATTATTGTTACCTAATTAAATTGTATTAATCAACTATAAGTTGTTATTATCACCCTCCAAAAATAAATTGTTTTACACTCCACCTTTAGCAAAATAATATATGGCATTTGTTCTATATTTTTAGTAGATAGCTAGTATTTATTTATTTTAGAATTCACCAAAATAAAGTAGCTATTTAGGTCCGGTGTATTTTATCTTTACCTGGGTCGATATACTCCTATAGTTCATCTCTGTATAAATGCATGAACACTTGATAAATATCGTCGTAGATTTTATAGTTTACAAATGATTCTAACTAAAATATGATCTTAAGAATTGAATAAAAAAACTACTCAGTTATCGAAAAAATAACGAATAAGTGACATCAATAAATTGATATTTTATATCATTAGTGTGAAAATTTGATGTTCATACGATCTCACGTTTAAACTCTTTTTACACGCGAAACTTCATTTTCAATAAAATTAAATGGGTTATAAACGTTTTTCGTAATATTATTATATTTATTAAAAATTGTACAAAATTATTATTTATTCAAATTTAATAAATATATATAATATATAAGACATATGTTTTGTATTATACCGTCGTCTGACTCGTTGTGTGTACATTTATAATAAATAATAACTATATAGGTCAATATCACAGGATACGCGAACGATTGCCATACCTATATAGAATATAATTTTATAAACGCGCTTCGACGATTTCTCGCCATGTCAGGAGTATTATACACGACATAATAAATAATAATATAATATTACATTTCGTTTAAGTTAAAATTCGTTATTGAATTCGGATGCTCTTCGGTCTTTGAAATTTTAATAAATTTTAATATATACATTTTTATGTATAAATAATTTATTAGATACATACCTATTATGTTACGTATACATAATTATTTTTGCAATTGCCAACAAAACCGGGTTACGGAAATAGAAAAAAATGGAGCAAAAATAAATTAAACCGACACGAAGGATAAGTGCACTTGGTATGCGCGAGTGTATGACGGAACTTCGGAAATACGGGTCTCTTGGCCTTCAAAGAGATTTGAGATATATTTTCTTTTGAGATCTTTAACTTTTTTCTTTTTTTCGTGATTATTAGTGAATGCAAAATGTATAAATACAAACTTCATGAAGTAAGTATAAACGAAGTGAGAAATTGCGTGGTTTGAATAATTTAATCAAAGAAGACCTTCATGAACTTGATTCAACAACGACCCACAAACCAGCTAATGTATTAGGGAAAAATTCAGTAAATAATATCAAGTTAAATTTTGGAGTCAGCAAATCAATATCGTATAGTTAAAAAATATATTTTCAGTATAGGTAAGCATATACGTCTTATGCAGTTATATCTACAGCCCACTCACATTTCAAAATCACTGTGGAAATTGCCCAGTACTTGATCAAACGGTTAGCAAATAATAGTAAGATGAAACATGAATTCGTTTACAAATGTATAATATAAGTACCAACATAATATCATGTTAATATTATATTACAATACCTGAAGTCAACATCAAACAATATTTACTAAGATTATTTTTAAATTATTAAGGTTGTCTATAAATATTATTGACTAAACCTTCTTAGGAGCTATCGACATTAATTCAAATATATCTAACCTTACAACCATATCAGATGCGGTCATAATATTCAGACAATTATTTTTGTAACTTAGACTTCTGAGCTTCTTTAAAGCTTTAAATTTTATATGACTCTTGAATTATAAATATTTGTTCTAATTTCGTTTTCATTTTATATAATTTATATTTTTCCATCAAATAATTCTCTTTATATTACAATGTACATTTTTATTTACTTATAATTATTATCATATTTATGATATTATGATAAAATATATATTGAGTCTGAAACGGCAACGTTATCGTTGTGAAGATAGCTATTAGTCACAATACTATTGAATTATTAAGATATATAACTATAAAATTACGAAACATTGCTTGAACAGTCAATGTTAAACTGATATTGTTAATAAAATGTAGTTGTAGTATAAAGTTCTAACATAGTCCGTATGGGTATTCCATCAATGTTAAAAAATTATAACGTTTTGAACATTGCCCACCAGGATGATTTTTATCAGCAACGTCTGGCAAAAGGTACCATTTTCATCGTCGACGCTATATATGACATACACAATTGTAATTTTTTTTCCAAATTTTCCAAACTCCGTACCTGTTTCGAATGCTCCGTTTCTTTCCAAGTCACATAAGCGGGGTCCAATCCGCTCGCAGTTGTAGTCGCTACATAACAAACGTAATAAATTATTGTTATATTACGATTCTTAGTTTTTATGATTTTCCGGGTTCGGTCGCGCGAAGAAATGTTACGGCAGTGTACGCGACACCGATGACGACGGTCGTGCCAAAAGTGAAGGGCAGACGCGTCGCCGGAGAGAGTTTTTTCATCTTTTCTTTCTTTCATTCATTCATTCTTTCTTTCTTTCTTTATTATTATTGTTATTTTGCTCTCGCGAGAAAGCAATGTCAATGTCCTACATCGCGGCGGTGTTCGAGTAATACACGCATTCGCGCAATTTCACGAGGCTGATAACCTCGACCGTGGCGCAATAGCCAATAATAATATAATATAACACGCACACACATACACACACATTATACGCGATATAACAATATTACTCGAACGTCCGCGGGCAGAACACATATTACTTGCGGGTGGAGTTTTTTTTACCTCTCACATACTTTTTCCGCCTCTCTTGTGTTCCAAATACGTACGCTCTGCAAGCGTGTACGACATTATTATTATTGTTATATCGTCATCGTAGTATAGTTGTCGTTATTACTATATATATATACAAAATACATACACACACATTTTGCCGTGAAAGCGCGTCATCCGGCACAGCCGTAATAGTATAGGCACGAGTCTTCTCCCTTCGCCGCCGCCGTAATAAATAATATAATACATTATAGCTATCATTATTGTTGCGAAATGTTTTCACGGGCCACGGGCGTTCAAGAGCAAACAAAAAAAAAAGCCGAACGAAATGTTTATGTACTCGGCGTTACCACGACGCCTTTATACCCGAGATGGTAGCAGTTATAGTAGGTGTGGTATATAAAATGTTTCACAAAACATGCTCACTCCCATATTTTTCTTTCATAATGAATTTATTCAAATTCTAATTTTTGGAATTTTTAAATATTACCAAAAAGACATTTTTTTAAAATTCTTCAATTTATTTTATACTACTTAAGGAGTGTCCTATGGCGATACAAACTTCTGTTTTTCGAATGAGAACCCTCCTTGTTTACTGTAAATTATTTAGTGGATAATTTTTTTTAAAACTTTGATGTACTTAATTTAAAATTTAAACGAGTAGTTTCTCAGTTGTTAAAATGTTTGTACTAAAGATAATAGTTCTTAAAAATAGTTCTACAAAAATATAAATTAGATGTAATATTGGATCTAGTACTTATTATACTTGGGCCATTTTTACAAATAATTTATGTTGATTGATTAATATTAATCACAAACATTTTCAAATTACCATAGCCCCCATATCTTCAAACCCATTATCATGGACCTATTATCTTTAGTACCTATATAAAGATAAACAATTCAAAAACTACTCCTACAAATTTCGATTCTGGCGAGTTAAAATTTTCAGAAAAATTATCCATTAAATAATTTACAGTAAAAAATGTGGGTTCTCGTTTGAAAAATAAAAGTTTGTATAGAACACTCTTTAAAAATGTACAAAAATCACAAGAATTTAAAAATATGATATTTAATATATTTGAAAATTTCAAAAATCAGATTTTTGATAACTGCATTATTGATGAGGAGGGGGTGAGCATGCTTGATAAATCATCCTGTGTATATAGAACACGATATGCAACCAAATGACGGCCGTCTGCGCGCTAGTTGCGCAACAGCCAGGTCGTGAATATTATGGCGATTCACTGCAATATCGAGTCCAAGATTTCAAAAGAGGCACTCCAGGACCATGGTGGGTGATAACGAGAATAATCAGATGTTTTGATTTTTAATAGTAATCAATATATTATTATTTAAAAACGAAAAACCGTATCAATATATAATAGTATATAATCACACGCATTATGCTATATAATATGCCTGTGTCTTTGATTACCTATAATAATTAGATTAAATGATATTTTAACGATACTTATTTGCATTTAATATAGTGAAACCTCTGAATAGCGAACACTCTCGGTCACTAAAATTTCGTCCATTATTCAGAGTGGGTAATTTTTTTAAATTCATAAAGGGTTTATGTAATGTGTTAATAATAACTAATAATAATAATGTTTTAATGATATAATTTTTTAAATATTATAATGATACATAATATTATAATAATGTTTTAATGATGCATACATATAATTTTAGTATGTATTGTTAAAATACATATTTATATAAATATTTAACAATAATGTAAATTTAAAAATTGATAACTCCTAAGTTTTCATTATTTTGACAGAAGTCTAAAATTTAAACTTTTTCGTGAGGCGACAACCACTTACGTTTTAACTCATCGCGCAAAACCTGCCATTAACTAACAAAATGCACGAAACATTGACAGTCAAGGCATTGATATTTTCGTCATAATGGTCGTTATTCGTTATATCTCATCGTCCCATATTCCTGTATATGTATATCCTATATACTAGTGCCATATACTAGTGTGAGTATGTTTTTTTGTCGTTGTTTTGTCATTATTTTTTTTTAAAGATTATTTCTATAATAAGCTTTGGAAAACACAACAACTACTTTTTGACGGTAAAAACGAAAAGTTCGGGTATTTTGTATAAATTCTATATCTATGGCCGAGAATTTAAAATTTTTCCTTCAAGACTTTAGTTAATACGTCTAAATTTATATTGGTGATATGGATATAATGTTGACATAATGTTTGTGTAAAATGATAAATACGGTAATTTTATTCCTAAATTATTGAACGACGTAACGACGATATAACGCTGTGACACCTTTTCAAGTCTGATTAATAATATATATGTAATTGACTATAAGCAATAAGAAAGAAGAAATATTCATTTGTATTTTATTTTACATAGATACGTTAGATTTTCAGTTAAATGTGAATTAATTTTTTTTTCAATTTGTTTTTAACACTTTTATGGGTCAAACTTACCCCCGAGCTGTAATTTGGGCATCCTTGTAGGTTAGAAGGATAATATTTTGTGTAATTTTTAGTGTAATATCAAAATATATTATTATGTATAAAAACAATAGTTTTGACCAAAGCGGACACAGCGTATGGGATATTTATTAGGTAGGCACAGTTGATTTTACACGAATGAAAACAAATCATCGTTTTATTAAATGTAAGTGTGGGAAATTTTTTATGAAGATTTTATGTACTCTGTGTTACTTTTAAATTCATAATGTACGAGCTGGTTATAACAATAGCAACAGCTTAATAAAAAACAAAATAGACACTATTGGGCCCATTGTAAAAACAATATTGTATTATACTTAAATTAGTTTTATTTTAACAATACCTACAAAAACTATAGTTAAAACACAGTTTTGATATTTTAAAAAAAGTCAAATAATTTTCGTTTAGCCAAATTCATTTGTAAATGAAAAATTGGCAACAATAACTAAAAATATTGAATTAATAATTATAGTATATTTAATTATATTATATAAAATATGATTTAATACATACCTACTTAAAGTATCTAAAGTCAAATTATTATATTTTGATTACATATTTTTTAATCCTTTAAACTGGGGATATATTCACAGGAATCTATTAAATCATGTGCTTAATCATGGTTATTTTTTTTTTCAAACAACATTTGATTATAACGTTGTCGTTTAAGTGGATTTGACCCGGCTGTGTTTTTTACCAAAAAGACCTATCTTTTGCCAATTGTTTCAATTGTTGAAATTGATTCAACATAATTTAGTTCTAGTAATTAGAAAAGAATTCCGAAAACATGTTTTGAATTAGTCATAAAGTAACTTGAAAACAAAATTTCCACTTTTTAGAAATTTATCACTTAAACTCTTCAAATTTTGAATTTTAAGAACTTTAAAATATTAGTGAAATTGAACTAAAAAATTAATTTAAAAGTGTAAGAAAGCCATTTTTAAGTAAACTTTATAACAAATTCAAATATGTTTTCAGAATTTGTTTTCAATTACTAGGATAGTCTGTAAAATTGGCAAAATATTGATACTTTTAGATGAAAAAAAAAATAGTAAATAATGTTTGTCAAGCTCGCGACGGTGTGTTTTTGACTTGTGCTCGCGCGTGCGAAAGTGTTTGTTTCCTTTAATTGTCTCACATTAATGATCATTCATAACAAACACAAATACACGTTATGCACGCAGGCACTATGGAAATTGCCTATATTTAACTCCTTAAAAACGGTTAAAAATTAAGTTCGGATTAGTAGGCAGTAAAGAGTAAACCTCTATCAAAATAATTGCCATATACAAATACCTCCTACTATATAATATATGATGGGTGATAAAAATCACAATAATACACAATAATGAGATAGGTCCACGACACAAATACGCAATACAAAGATCTTTAATAAAACAGTCTTATATTATTTTATAGCTTTTATAATAACTCGAACACAAACAATAAAAAAGTACAATTTTACAAAATTGGGAATGTATGAAACCATTTATATATTAATCATTTTTAAATGCTGTTCTCAATTTTCTTTTATAAAGCAATGACATTTGAATAAATAAATAATTAAAAAATACTCACATAAGTATTTTGAGAAAAACCATTTAAAATCGACCGAATTTGTTGGAGCATACTTAAAAGAAGTTATAATACCACTTGATCTTGGTAAATTTCATCGAGCCCGAACATTTATTAATATTACGTAGGCACTTAGTAAAACGCACAGACTTTTGTTTTAAGAAAATCAATTTATATAAATTTGTTTTTAGTGTTGCCACTATTAGTCTTGGAATCATGTTACATTTTTCTTATATCTAATATGCCTAGGCATAATATAGGTATCATATTAAAGTGGAATATTTTGATTTTATATAATTTATATAAATTACGGTATAAAAATGAAATCAAAACTACGTTTAAAAATCATTTGATTACGAAATTAAAAATCATTACTGCACGTACCATAATATATCATTAATTATATAGCGATTCCAATATAACATATTCACATAATATTATACTTTGATAATATAGATATGATGGCTAATGCGTACCCATAGCAACGTTATAGAATTTTCAAACGACTGATGTAAACATGTAATTTATATATACCCATAACTTTGGTCTAGATCTTGACTGTCTGCAATTGATCGAAATTGTGAAAGTACGTGCTACTATAATACTAACTATATTGTATTCTATTATTATGAATATAATAAATTGTATTGCCTACCGCTTTTCTTTTTACTCGGCCATTTTGACACGATACGTCACACTTTATAATGTAAGTATAATAATATAGACATTTTTCATACGCGTATGAATTCTCTAATAGTTATACAAGGCACTGACATCGTCACCGTCGAGCGAAATGATGATGACTGGTCGATCGCTATATTATATTATATAGGTAGGCAGGTACTATATGAATTTATCCACCGAAATCGTCTCAAAAAAGATGTCGAAAGACAACAATGCATTTTCAACCTAGTTATATCAGTAGTGTATATAATAATAATAATATTTTTTTTTAGTGTTCGCGACGCGTACGAAGTAACGCGCGTATGATAATGCAAATATGATATTGGTAATTGCGGTTGGTTTACGATCGTGAAATATAATATAGGTAACTAGTGTTATAGCTTATGCGTACAGCACTAATACGGTTAGAGAAGAGACAATATTGAGAAATTTGTAAATAAAATAAACACAAGACAATAATATATTGTGTTACAACGATTTTTGTAATCCAATGACCATAACTAACTTGCGAACGACGATAGTGTATAATTTGAAATTATGTCACATTGTATTAGATTTTTGATTCAGACTTGTGGAATTACCAAATGGTCCAAATGACATATTATTTTTAAGGTTTTGATAATCTTATACAGACTTTTACTTTTTAGGTTTATCACTAAAAATTGATTAAAAAGTTAAAGAACAACTTTATTGTTATATTTATCGGTAGATGTTAGAGCACTAACAAATTCTATCCGAAATGGTAATTTTATTTCATTTCAGCAACTTAAAGAACGCTCAATAAATAATTAATAACCACATACACTTTCCCAGCTTTCGTATAACATACAAAATTATTTGTAAATAGACACCCATTATTAAATGCTTGAGTTTATTGACCTTAGAGCATTACCACTATTTTAATGAGTTAAATGCATGACACATTTATACCAAATATTTAAAACGTTAAAAATAGTAATTAAAATCGAACTATCTACTCAAAAACTCAAAAGCCTCTTAAAAACAATTCAACTTTGAGAAATGTACAACATTTAAATAATTTAATACTCTTTCAGATTAATTTGTTTCACTGTTGTGTTTAAATATTTAAAGTAAACAAGAAAATGTATTAATTGGTTAAATTTTTTTTATAGGCCGATTTTCGACTAACAATTTATTTACTTTATGTAACCTTGATTATTATATATTATATGATCGGCGTATAGTAATGCATATTTATTTAAATTGTATTCATCAAGTTACGTAATATTAAAACTATAGTTATATGTACCTATGTTTCGATTATAAAGGAAATATAGTACCGAGGACGTCTGCCATAGGAAAATATTATTTTCTGTGTTTATTTATTGTCAGATTTATTGCACATTGAATATTTATGAAATTAAAATTAAAATTCTTAAAAAATGTACCGAAATCGTTCGTATCTTTACCATGGTAGGGGACATCTATAAAATATATTATGCGATACAAATTAAATAAAAAATACATAACAATTGCATAAAGAATCACACTGGTGTACGGTAAACAGTGTGTTGTAGTCATATAATATTATTATACATAATGCGCGTACCTAAGTAAGTATAATAAATTAATGAAATTAAACTAAATATTAATGCATTTCGTTTTTTTTGTTCATATACGTACAGTTTTTATTCAAAATGTTTGTAATTTAAGAAGTCTAAAGAATAGCTAATATGAGTGTACAGTGTCCGCCGTAGTCGTTGTAAGATGAATTTAATTTTGAAAACTGTCAAAACCGCACCGCAGTGGTAAAAAATTTTAGTAATGCGTAATTCTAAATCCACGGATAATAATTGAATGAAAAAAAGCGATCATTTAAACGTAAAAACCTGTAAAACACGCGTCGATAATAATTTTTAAAATTTTCAAAATAATACCATTATTATATAGTCACTATTTTTTTTCATCACCGCTATAATTTTAATAGTTATTGTCCGTACATAGTTTTCTCCCCCCTCCGCCCTTCACATATCTCATATATTTATATGTATTTACACATCGACTTATGATTACACACGGTTATCATTATACCGGGCATGGCCCTTTTCCGCCAAAAAATCGGTTCCCAGATTTCCGCGTAGCCCTTTTCCGCCAATAACGAAAAAAGTACGATTCTCGTTTCCGCCAAAGTGTATTTTTGTGAAAAGACGTTTCCGTCAAATATTGTTTGGGAACTATGTACAAATGTAATAATCATGTGTGTACCTAACTAAAATAAGAAAATATTCTAATCATTATTTAATTGTATAGTATTTTTAAATTAGTATTACAGAAAAATATTATTATATTAGAAATGTCATCATTCACTAGTAAAAATTCTTTATAATTAGAAGTCAAAGTATCAACTGAACTTACAGCATTGTGAATATCAGCTAAACATGTTGGATTCATCAGTAAAATTTGACGACAAACACGGGTATATACATTTTCGTACTGCAGAGGTATCATGTGTTATCATTTTTGAGGAAACTCCCAAAATATTAATTTCTCCTGAAAATCAGTCAATTTTTAACAATTTGAACTAATATTATAAAAGTTTAATAGTTGAATCTCATCTAGTATTATTTTTCTAAGTTTTTGATAAACATTTTCGATAGCTTTCGCTTACAAGTCATTGATATTTTTATCGATCTATATTTTTGAATAAGCAATTTTTTTTCGTGATTAGCCTTCTTCATCTATAAGCAAGAATAAATTAATTTTACTGTTCTTCAATTATTAAATAAATACATTTATATTACTTATAGATAGAAAACGTACCTTTCGTTTCAACTATAAGAGTTTCTTTTTCCAAAATATTGGCCATACAGTTTTTATAAAACATCTCTATTGAGTTATATTTTTTTTTATGTATAACCAAAAACATATTTATAATCACCCAAAATCAACATATTTTTATCTTTTTTGCTTTCGATAAATTCCATTTTAGAAACGGTATTAACTGATGAAATAACACGTATTGAATCAGACTATGATTCATACTATCAGAGCACATACTTTTATCAGATAATTATTGTGTTTGTATTTCCGTTATCGACGATTATCATTGTTATTCTAGATTATTTACAAATGTCATTGCTATTATGTGTTACATTACCATGTATTATAAGTATAGTGTATACCTACTACAACTAATATTGCTCAAAAATTAAAACCATTGGTTTCCAAACTTTTTTTGGCAGAAACGGGAATTGTATATCTTTCGTTTTTAACGGAAAAGGGCTGTAGCGGAAACGTAATACCGATTATACCTATAGGTACCCATCGCCTACCCAGCTATTTACCTACCCGCCCACCAAATGATCATATTATTATTAATATCTCCGAAACGTATCTCATTCATTATCGCGCGGGCACGAACAATTTATACATATATAATATTATGTAAGTAACGGTAGTATTGCGCATAATGTCAAGGTAAAATTATGGTACACGAACACACACACACACACCTCGCCCGTGCGGACGTTTATGGGAACGAATAACCGTTTTTGTATTTTTGCGAATACGCTCAGATATGCGGCGCGCCCGCGATCGTTCCAAACACTACGTAGGTTGATCATTCTTTTAGGTTTATTATAATATAGACAATATTATTATGAATACCTGTTGTCGTCTGTCATCGTCCACCGCCCACGGTGGAAACAAAAACTAAACCAAACCGATGCGAAACACGCGATTGCCGAAATCGTCAAAATGGTTTTGTATTATAACCGTATCACTATATAAACGGACTTGTACGCCAATCGAATAATATACATACTTAGATATTATTATTTAAATATAAAATAGGCACATGATCATTTGACTTGGTTTTATCGGAAGGGGGACATTAAAATTATTATACACAAGCTTATATTCTAACCTATTAACCATGAAGTGTTTTTATTTTGTGACCGATGTTACTTTTTTAGTATAAATAATGCTAAATATTTAATTTCAAAGGAGATTTCTGGTATATTTAATCTTGCTTTGCCTTAACATCATAGTACTTATTACATCTGTATAAAAACCAATTATTATTCAAGTAACGGGGGGTAGGGTATTCGCTTCCTCCTTTCATCCCCCCTTCACCACCCTCAAATACGCCACTTCGTACGGTATGCGTGTGCAGACTTTAATCGCAGATGTATCATACGGAATAAAGCGACCCAGTTTTTTACAATTGACCATATAAAATTTTAACAGCATAAACCATTAATTATATAATATTTGTATGATACACGTGTAGACAGTACTATTATTGTTACTACAGTGGCTATGTTATGATTTAATTCGTAATTTTGATTAGCCTACCAATTCGAAGTAAACTAGATATAATTGTGCAAAGTATCAATTATCTATTAGGTTATACATTGCATAATATTATGTGCTTAGAATAATAGTCTGTGTATGATTATAGGCGTACTTTCGAATTCACCGAAATTGGTTTGGATTTGTTTGAATGCTCGTTATAACCGCGGAGATGCACGGCTGGGGAAACGAATTGCCGGAATGCTAATTGTGCATTAGATAAGCCAAACGTGTAAAAAAAATGTAGGTAATAACACAATGATGTATATCTATAGACAATTCTTCCACCTTTACATAATATCATTATGCTTATAAACTTTTGGGTGATTTTAAACGAAAGCGAATTTGCTGGAATAATGTGGCCCTGAGAACATTGACAGATTGCATATTATGCTGTGTAATTTATACATAAAAACATATGATATACGTATATACCTATACTCTTTGAATTTATCAGGAGACAGCGGACTTTTCAATCGTCTCTAGTAAATTTTAGTAAAAGTTTGATCAAGCATTTGTTTTTTTTTGAATTTCAGAAATATATTGTAAATTGTACAACTACTATTTAAAATTTTTAACCGATGACAACTCATACTAATTACTAATAGTTTCACGTAACACTAATTAATCACTGTATCAATCTGTATTGTTAAATATTATATCCTATGCATACACTGAAATCGAAAATTAATTTCACAATGCTGTATAGGAATTCAAATATTTTTAGCTAACATAGGTGGCATTTTTAAAAGACAGTCTCTATACTATATAATATAGAACAGAGAGAGTAGAGCTCTTGTATTTTATATAGTTTTATGCACTTTTAATGGTGGTTTTGCTGATGTGAAAGTTTAACGATTAAAAATATTGAGAGCGTTGCACTTTAAAGAACATTTTTAGTATACCTATATACGATACTTTTTGCATACATTTTATATTTATTATACAGATATCAATACGTGTTACAATAAATCAATTAAGCCAACTGATTGAATCCAAATGCATATAAACGAAATCATAAATGTTTTTTTTTAAAATTTATTATTTTTTTTTAAGTTTTATATTTTTACGGTCAACAAACACCGTAGACTGAACTTGACACACATGTACACAATGCATCGTTATATGGCTACTATGTTGTTATATAATCTATAAAGTAATTTGAACAGTAAATTAAACGTTTTACACATCAAAAGTGTGTTGAAAGAATTACTGAAATCGTCTAGATAATAATATTATACCAGTTTCGATAAAAATCTTAATTTGTGTATTCGACACACCACGTTTTCATAATTGTATAACTACTGTTTAGGTTTAGTTATTGTACCAAGCAACCGGTAGATACTTACCGTGGCAACATCCGTTCGTGCTGTTGACTGACGACTTGATCTTTTAGCGTTTTATACTAATATACTATTTAAGTAGGTAGATATAATAAAAAAATACGCACCTAGATGCCCTTAATGTGTTACCTGATTATAACTAAGAGGACTTACAGAAATAAATAGTCGTTATTAAGAATTCAAACGTTGAGCTTATTTAACTTTTACGTTTCACTTTATGTAATATCTTAAATATTAGTGATACTTTATTTTTACATTTAATGTTACTAGAAACGCTTTACCGTTACACGACCATCTTATTTTGAGAAAATAGTATTTACTATAATATAATAGTTGTAGGTTATTAAACAATTTTTAGTAAAAACATAAAAGACATTTTTCCTCTCTGTAATTCATTTTTATATTATTAATATAGAAATGGAAATAAATGTAGCTATTCCCAAGTATTTATAGTTACTAGGTGCCTATATATAGAGAAAAACGGCATTTTCCAAAAAAGCACATATCACTCAACTGAGATTTTTAAAATTATTTCAAGTGTACCTACAATCTAAAAAACGAAAAATAAGTATAAGTACAACCTATTTAGTTATGTTTATGTATATAATTTAATGTAATAGACTTTGAGTTTATTGTTATAAAATAAATTATATAATTTAAAAGCATGATTATTTAATTTTCTTATATGACATTACCACGCGAAAACATCTATAGAGCACCAATAGAACACATGGCGTGTCCTATCTAAACATGGTCACGAATTCTCAAATACTGGATAAAACTATTATATTATATAAGTATCTATTAAATTATATATGTATCAATAGCATGCTCACCAGGTCACTCTTTTTTTATCCTTTAATAATATTAATGCATTTATTCAAAATCAATATAAAATGAAAATCATAATTTATAATATTATATTTTGAATTATTTACAAGTTCACAAAAAAAAAACTAGTAAATTCTTATAATATGAAAAAGAAATAGTAAAGGTACTCTGATGACACATAACAAATGTTCGTTTTTAGCAAACTAATATATTTAACATAACTGTGGGGGGAGGGGGTTAATGGGGCTACACTCTCTTCACATCATCTTTAATCTTTACACTTTAAAATATATTATCACAAATAAAACAACATTTTATACCTAATTATACTTACCAACAACAAAAAGTTTAACCTTAAGCGTGTTAAGATGGTAGACTTTTACATTGAGGTAATAATGCAGGTACTTTTTTTAAATAAATCAATAATAAATTAATAAAATATAGTTTTAAATATTTTAATTAAGTTAGTTATTTATAATAAAATATTTTATTCATATTCTATGTATATACATAATATATATACTAATATTATAATATGCTTTTCATGAGATAGTTCATATAGTAACCAAAACTTTGAAACATTTTATAAATTCAGTTTTTGCTATAGATATTTTGTTGTAATTTGAAAATATTATTCTTGGGTACTTGAAATTGTTTAAGTATATAAGTATACTTGCTTTTTTCAGTATAAAAAATATAAAAATATATTTTTTATATTACACATGTAACACATGCGTTAAATTATATATATATAAAATAATCGAAAAATATTACTTTGAACAAAAGTTATCTCATTTGTAATCTCCATTTGTTACACCCTGTAATAGCTAGGTAACATTCTAAACAAAAGACATCACTCCACGACTACATTTTTGTACTTATGTCCTATACTAATATAAATATACTCGTAATATAATTTAATCTCGTATGATACATCGATAACAATGTTATACCTCTAATCGTTCCTATATATCAGGGATGGGCAACTGGTGACCCGCAGACAGCATCCGGCCTAAGTACCTTCTATATCTGGCCCGTATTACATTTTCTAATATGGAGCATATCAAATAAAAACAAATTAATCGTCTTACACATGAAACATTAGGTCATCTCCGTGTTTCCACTTCCGAAATAGAAGTTGATTTTGTTGCATTATCATCTGCAGTCTCACATCCTCAAAACTCACATTAAACAAATAATTCCAAAAATTGAACAAAATAAATGCTAATTATAAATAATAATTTTTAACGACTTTCGTTTTTTGTTTTCTATGTTCTGGCTCGCTAGATTTTGTAGTTTTTAAAATTGGCCTTCTAGTAATTTTGAGTTGGCCATCTCTGCTGTATATTGTTATATTGTGTATCAGCTACCCAGTGGTTAAAGTGGAAAATAATTGCAGGGGGGACTAAACCTAATGCAAAAAAAAAGGCGTCCCCTTAACCAATTTTGTAGCCAAGGGTAAGGCGCATCTCCCTCCTGATTTTTTAAAATTATACTTTTAATCTATGTTATTGTTGACCTAATTTTTAAAATTAATCATGTACATATATAGTATGTATATTTGTATACACCTATTATTATGTATTATGTACATACTCAGTGATTATAACTCTAAAATATTAATTACCTATATTCCGGCCAAGGAAAGAATGTCTGGAGAATTATATGAAAAACAAAAAAAAAAAAAAATCAGTTTTAACATCAAATTCAGTCTCAACTTTTAAATAAACATTTAAATTGATCCCTGGTAAATATAATGTAGTATTATTGCCTTATTAATGATTTTCATTAAAATATACATTTATATCTATTAGTACTATACTGCGGTATTCATAATTTATAACAATACAAGTATAACATTATAGAAAAAATAAAATAAAATTAACACCTAATTGTTGGTTTATGTGGATAAATAAAAAATTCAGTCTTCATTAAAATAAACCTTTGTTTTGGTAATAAATATAAGATCATAACATAATATATTATAATGTGTTTATTCAATTACAAAAAAAAAATAGCTTTATTAATTGATATGTTTGGAACTGATGATTACTTTTGTTTAATTTCATTTTCATTTTTCCAAGCATGACCAAATAGATTTATATGTTTTATCATTAACTTTTAATCTTTTAGGGCAATTTTCTTCAATAGCACTTCTTTTTCCAGATACTAGCCAAGTTTTTATGTATGGCAATGGTTTAAAATTATTGACTGGTGGACCTGTGCAATTTATAAAAGCCAATGACGATATGTGGTCACTTGTTAGTAAACTTCTTTTGGAGGAAACAATTTTATTCATTGAACTGAATGATCGTTCACATTCTGCCAAAGAAATGGCCAAAGTTTTGACTGCATTCATATGTGGTTTAATGTTATCATTTAATGAAGAAGGAAAATCTTTATATTCACGAAAGCCTCGTACACTAGCTTGTTCATCTACTTTAAAAATTTTTGATAAACGTCGTATGCTTGTATCACCATACTGAATGTCACAACTATCAGGCCAATTATTTGGAGAAATCATATCTAAATCAGCTAACAAATTATTAAATATTTCTTTTGATGGATCATTACTCTCTACAGATGACACTTTAGTTGATTGTGTTGTAAACAGTCTTTGTTTTAAATTATTAGCTAAACTTGTAAAAAATTGACCTGCATTAATTTTAATCACAGAATTTTTATGTTCAAGTATAATACCTTTAAACATTTGTATTTTACATGCATTACTTACTTCTTCATTTCTTGGTCCATTTGTATTAGCCATAGAATTTAAAACTCTAATTGTTCGCTCAATAGATTCGTGAGCATTTACAAATGATTGATCTCTCTTTTGAAGTTCAATAGATAAGTCTGATAATTCTGTAAGACCATCATAAAGAATACCTAGATTATGAACAAACTCAATAGATTTTAATGTATTTCTTAAACCAATATATTTTGATTTTTCTTTTGAAGATCTTTGGTCATCTATCATTGCATTAGAAAAATGTAGATAAAGTG
>JACXSJ010003169.1:0-28439 GCA_014851325.1 Pentalonia nigronervosa
AATTTTAATATACTTTTTTTTTTTATAAAACAGAAAAATGTATAGGGAATCTTGTATTTAATTTTCAAATCTTAGATAAAAAATAGGAAATTTTTTATGAATTTTCAACTAATTCAACTCAAAACTATTTGCAAATTTTCGTGATTTTGATGAGTTTTATCAAAATTCTAACTTTAGATGTTTATAAATAATAATCGTGGATTCTCGCTCATTTTTTTTTAATTTTCACTAACAATAACCTTTGAGCCTTGTATTAAATTTACAAGTGTTTTGAATTAACAAAAATTTTTTTATCAACAATAATAAAAATTAAAAAATTTCTTTTGCTTATAAGTAGCTGAGTCTAAATATATAGAAAATTTAATGGTATATAACTGATCATAAGAAATGCTAATATAAAAATTCAGTAAAAATTGCACATATCTCTACTGTTATTTTTTGTTACACTAAAAACAAAATCAATTTTGTCAAAAAATTGAAAACAAAAAAATCTAAAACAAATTACTGTAATAGTAATAATATAAAATATATTTATTTAATTTTGATTCAGATTATTTCGATGTCTTACAATATAGTCTCAGTCTTGCTGAAAACCATTGGTTCCAAAAACAAAATTTTAAAATATATCTTATAAACTACAGTTTAAACTTGATTCAGAAATAATATAATAATATCATCACATTCATCTCCATATAACAGTATGTATTTTCTTTTATAGAAATGTCAATCAATTATAAATTTATGGATATTATGTATTTTCAACAAACATTTCATAATGCCTAAATCAATAGACAGAAAAAACTGTAAATTTAATATATCAACATTACCTTCAAAAATTGAATGACAATATAGCTTACACAGAAATAAAAACAATTATTTATGACTGTAATTTGTTTTTATTATAATTTATAACTAATAAATGATAAATATATAATACATCAATTATTTATTTAACACCAATATTATACAAGCAAGAAATGTTAAAGAACACCACAGTTACCATTCAATAATTTAAAATAATTTTTTTCTTTTGATATTTTTTTTTGCTACTGATTTTTTTCTCTGATCATTTAATGACTTGGAACGAAATGACACACACTGAAAAGATAAATATAGAAATCATTAAATATTTATACATTAACAACCAAATACAATAATTTACAATTTTGAATAATGTATAGGATGATTATATAATGACATTGAAATATACCTTCTTTAATATATATCCAAAATTAAATTAATGAAATAAAAATTTTCACGGAGAATGGTACAAACAACAATTATATATATTATTAGTTAAGAAGCTCTATCTATAACACTTTACTATTAATCTACTGCACGATACCAATTTAGGGATAGATATTATATCAACAAAAACTTCACAGGAAAAACTTTTGGGCCTTATAAAATTGTTGGATTTTGATACATTTTTTTTTTATCTGAAAGAAGACATTTTTGAACTCTGGTCACATTATTGAACTTGGATTCTTTAGTTTATTTCAATTAATAATACCAAAAAAAAATTGTAAAAAGAAGCTTAAAACTGTCTTCTATTTAAAGACAAAGTTAAAGTTTATTATAAAGTTTGAAATTAAAATATAGAAAAACAAAGTTCAATGCGGCTGCCTGCTTGTAAATTATTACCTTCTGTTAAAATTTTTTTAATCAAATTTGGCAGATTCCACAAGACAGGATCATTATTACAGTAGTATATTTTTGTGTACAAAATTATATTGGTATTGGGTGCCTTAAATTAATATCTTAATAAAATAATAATAATTTTGATATATGAAAGAAGTAGTTTGTCGACCTAATAAAATTAATAAAAAAAAAAAGTATATTGATCAAATATTTTTACTTTATCATCCAAAAACGTCATGAGTTTTTGCATACTAATGTTTACATTGTACTGTTTTAAATCTTCTTTCAGCTCTTCAATCCAAATAGGTTCATAACACAAAATCTTTTTATGAAGATCTTCATTGACTCCAAGCAAATCTTTAAAACCCATATCTATTGAATCTAAAATAACAGCATTTATAATAATTCAAAATTGTGTACACAATATATTATATAATTTTTGTAGTATATTTTATCAGTAGATATTTTAATTTAAACTAGCATTTTTAAACAAACCACATTTGTATTGCTTAAGTAATAGTTCGTTGAGATATAACTATTGTGACTGCTTATAAAAACTACAATCAAAATAAAATGTGGCTCATGTCAAAACACTGCTCTAGTTTTAAACATATATTAATCTGATAATAATTAAAAAACAACTTTATACATATTTTTTTAATTTGACAAATATTACTGCAGTTGAATATTAGACACCACTACACTACACTAGGTATCTTATGTTTTATGAACCTAAGCAATGATAATTTATTAAAGTTGAATAACAATAATTATAGTTATATATATAACAATTTATATAATCAATTAAAATAATATTAGCTGGGATTTCTTAAACATTATTTGCAAATAACTTTTCTTTGAGCTTAAAAAAGCTACTGAAAATAAATAAATTACTTCTTTAAAATTACACCTAAATAAAGTTTCTCTTCTATAGAGATAAGGTTTGTTAATAATTGATGGTCGAAGTGGCTCAAAATAAGTGAAAGGACGCCTTACAATTCAGATTTCCTCATATTATCATAATATTCATAATATAGGTTATCAAATGCATATACAGTTTGGACTTGTGGGGGACTTAAATGTCAAAACCTTAAACATAGATTATCCCCCAATATTTTTAAAAATATATTCATATCAAGCCAAAAATAGTCTCTCAATGCAAAATAGTTTTGTCTTTATTTCCTAAAAACTATTTCTACAAACACCTATTTATAAGTACAAAAATTACTTTCCATGAACTTTCTCCATAGAAGTCAAACCCTTTTTAAGACACTTAAACTTTGTATTTTTCTACAATATTTTTAGTATTTAATTTTTAATAGTTTATACTACACAAATATACTAGTTCAACATATTTTATTAATGTATCAAAATACTTTCTATAATATCGAACAAAAAAAAAAACCATTTTTTATCACAAATAATATTTGAAAATAGACAAAGAAATAACAAATTTTCAATTTTTCAAATTTATGAGAAAAAAAAATAATATTATCTAATATTATTTTTAATATAAAAAATATTTAATTTGCTAATATATACTTAATTTTAAAACACATACCTTAGGGGGATGCGTTATTCTGGACAATATAAGTTGAAGTATTTATATTAATTCAAAAAAAGTAGAGGGATAATATACCCCCACTTTGACCATTCTTATAAAAACATATATTATATATTTTTTAAAGCATTTAACTAACAAAAAAAGTATCCACAAACAAATAAATAAAATGAACAAGTAACCAAGACATTCACTATTCACTTATACACATCAATCCAACTTATTCAAGTGTAATTATAATACTTCTATAGAAGTTTTTGAAATTTCAAGACTAAAATTAAAAGTAATATGCCAGTACACACATTCATTATTATTGATAAGATAATAAGAAAATCCTAATTAGACATTAAAATAAATATTATTCATAAATAGATAAGAATAAAAAATGCATCATAATATTAACTTTTAAATAGAAAGATTTTGGACTCTAAAATTTATTCGTATTCAAAATATATATTTATTATACCATTAGCTGTATAACTAAACTTTGCCCAGGAAAATGAACAAACATAATATATGGTGTTAAATCTATGCATTTTGGTTTTAGTGTACCTCGATCCCAGAAAAAAAGGCAATAGTGTTCATTGTTTTATGAACTAATTCAATTGAGATGGGTAATCTGCCTATGACGAATTGAGTATAGCATTTGATATATTTACTCAAACTACTCTCTAAACTTTCTCGATGTTTTTAAGAATAAACTGAAACATTTGTTAAATTTAGTCAAGTAGTTTTTAAATCTAGTAATAAGTTAAGTCTTATAATTTATAAATATGCGGACATTGCCTTTTTTTTTTGTTCATTTGAATAACAAATAATTAATTAAATATTATTTTATTTTATTAAAAAAAATCCTATAGCAACGTATAGTGGATTAACTACTATAAATCAATTTTTCAATTTTAATTTTATTTCTATAACCAATAGCAACCCAATATAAAAACAAAAAAAAATGAATTGATTTTCGTGAGTTAAAACAAAATTTTTGTTCGAATCATCCCATAGCAATCTATAGGGGTTGAAAAATGAATTAAAGAACACTCCCCAAAAGTCAAGGAATAAATGTGCAAAATTTGGAGCTAATTGATCAGTATTTTCCAAATCTATAAGCCCCGTACAAACATAAATTAATTTACATATATAAAGATGGATAAATCTTTATAAAACTTACTTTTATTTGAAAAATTTGTTTGACTAAAAGTTTCTAATTCATCGTAAGCTTCACCTTCATAATAAGGAATTCCAGGTTCTGAACTATATTATATGTACAGCAAAATGAATTATTTTTATAATCAGTACTAATAAATAATGATAGCAGTTTAAATTTTTAAAATATACTTACCTATCTGAAGAATCAGAATATGGTTCAAACCCACCAACACATTTTGCTTCTTTAGAATCATATGTAGGATGAGTTACATCATAAATATGTCTTAATATAAGTTTTCCTTTTCGCCTTCCAAGATCTTTAAGGCCATAACGATCAAATTCTTTCTAAAATGACAATTTTAAATTAAAAAAAATTGTATTTATTATTAAAAATTTAAAAAAAACTGAATGTAAAAAATTGATATTGACTATTGAATTGTATGTTATATTTAAATATGTAACTAAATCTAATTAATTACAAATTAAATTTCAAATATAAATTTTTCAAATTTTTTTGGTAAATTGTAAAGATTAAATAAAACTATAAGAAATCTAAAATTTTAATAGCATTAACTATCAATTATTTCCATTATTTTTTTTGAAAATACATCATCTATAATCATTATTAAGTTTTAGTTTTATTTATTTTATGGGATGTAAGTGACATACGCACGCAGTGTTAATTTTGAATGTAATAGTCAACAGGTAATAGGTAAAAATAATAATGGTAGCCCACCATAATGAGAAAACTGAAAAACACTAAGAGCTATTCTGTATATAAATGATAGTAATGAGCAAATATGATTATTATAAAAAATTAGAAATTCAATTGGATGGTGAGCGTAGCATTCCAGACGGCATATCAATCCACTAATTATAATTAGTCCAAATTCCCCCAAAAAATCAATATATAAAACAATTTTATTTTATGAGATTCCCTCACGGGCTACACTTCTTTCAAGCTTGTATTATGATGTAATTTGTTTTAAATTTATTCAAATTATTTGTAATAAAAGTTGAAGGCACTGATTAAAACACAATTACTGATTTTTTTACTAATACATATTTTAATTAATTTAACATGCACTCTTTTTGGACACCTATATTATGTATTTCTTTTTTTTTTTTGTAATTTTGTAATTTTTTGTGAGGATTTCTAGATAAAGATGGTAGAATAACATTTATTAGTCATTCAAGTACACTTTAAAAATATCTTCTTATTCAGATATCAATTGGTCTAAATTTGTCCAACTAGAGGTTTTACTGTATTACAAAATAATAAGAACATGATTAATCTGATAACAGAAGTACCTAGTATAGATCGTTACTAGTTAACACAAAGTTACTTAACAGCATTCATAAAGAAATACTTATACTTACTCTTAAATCTGGGGTTTTCATTGCACTGTAATTTGGCAAGGGTGTTATTTGCCCATTAGTTCCAATAATAGATTCTGATCGAACCCTACGTAAACTTTTTGGGGTACTTATTCTACTGCCATATTTATTTGGTGTTACTGCATTTTTCATTTGATGATTCACTATATCAACATTATTTGAAATAGTTGGTGGAGAAGTTTGTAAATCCATATTAATATGATGTTCTATTTTTAGGGGAGTTGTTAATATCTCCGGGTCATTTACCAAGACCATAGAATTTTTCTCCAATAAGACTGGAGACGGCGCATATTTAGAACTAATATTAATTGACTGCCAATCATTATAGTCCATCCACGGATCGTCAATTATTTGCTCAACGGTTGATTTATTTTGCTCATCATCTTTTTCATTTGATGAAGTTATTTGGGATGTAATAGGTAGTTGAATAGATTCAATTTGAGAACTATAAGGCCTAAATGAAGTATGAGTGTGTTCACTTGATAAACAAGTAGTTAAATTAACAACCTCTTTTATGTTTGCTAAGGAATTGGCATAATAATTAGAAGGTAATGTTACAATTTCTTTTGATATAATATTTACCAACTGTTCAACATCTGAATTAGGACTGTCTAAAACATTTTTAGTATTGGAGCATATCCTATTACTGATATTATCATTATTTTCTTCATTATTAATTTCTGTACAGCTTGTAGAGTTCAAACATTTTGATGACATATTACATTGAAATAATTGCTCAGTATTATTGGATAATAATTTTGAATTTCTACATTTAGGTAAAATTGTATTGCTTGAAGAATTTGTTGAACACAAATCTTCGTTTGTTTTTGTATTAATATTTACACCATACTTTTCATCAGCAATTGGAAATGAAAAATTTGAACTCATAGCATCTTCTTTCAATGGTGATGTATTTGATACACAATTATCTGTTTCAAATTTTGTAGTTAAACTGTCATGACTTGGAGAATTTATTTTCCTCAATACATTTGAAAGGGGAGTTGAAAAATTTTGACAATTTTGTTGAGTATTATTTAATGGCAATGTTGAAACTGATGTCAATGAATTGTCATTTTTTATTTTATCAATTGTAAAGATAGAATCAGAACTACTATCATTTATTAGGTCTATAAAATTGTTACTACTTGAAGATGGCATTTGAGTATTAGAACTATTTGTGGAAAAAAATTTTGTTACAGTAGAAATTACTGTCCTTTCATCATCATTTATGAATGTCTTAGTGTTCGGTGTTGAAATAGTTGACTTGTTAGCTAAAAAATTTCTCAATTTAGTGTTGAAATTTCTTTGGTGTATATTTGTACCAACTGAATGAATTGAATCTAAACTACTATCATTTAATTCAATAACACTTATATCATTACTTTTATTAACCGAGTTATATGTAAAATATTTTTTCTTTTTCTTAATGCTTGCTTGAAAAGGTGTACAGTTATTTTCATTCCATAGATTAATATTTCTATCATGTGATATATTATTAGTATGAGACAAAACCATATCTATCGATTCATTGTCACTATCACTGATGATTGTTATTAACTCTGGTTCTTTACGTGAATTAGTAGTAGTTAACATTTTGTTCGAAGGACTTTCCAAATCAATAGAGACGTTTTTGATGTTATTCAACATTAATATGGCTTTCACGCTTGATTCATCAGTTGATAATGATTTTGGAGATGCCTTTCTAATATCTAAAGATGAGCTAATGTGTACATCATTATTTTCAAAGTCCATATTATAATCATTTTGATTAGATGTAGGTGTTAATTGAACATGCACAGTTGATGCACTATGAAAAGAATGAGCTGGACTTTTTATTGGTGAAATAATTTGCGGTAGAACATCAATATCTAAATTTTCTGTGAATGATGAATTTTGATGTTTGCTTAGGTTGCAATTGTACAACCAGTTTTTAGTTTTTAATATACTTAATAATTTTTCTTCATTCACAGTTGGTCCTAAAAAATTATATCTGATATTAGCTATATCGTCACTTGTATCATCCGTTGTAAACATATCTGGACTGAGAGCTTTATATCTTTTATTATCAGTTGAGTATAATTCTGAACTTTTACGTTTTGATACTCTATCATAATCTTCAGAAAACCAACCATGTTTTCCATCATTATCATTTATAACTATTTGAACATTGTACCTTGTTACTAATTGTAAATAATCTTTTCTGTACTCTGGACTAATTATTGGTTCTTGGCCAGAGTAAATTAGTTCTAAGAATGCCATACATGCTTCATAACTGTACTCAGACCACATAACCATATTTTTTAATTTACATGTATCAGATTCTTCTGTAATTATGTCATTCAAAATATCAGGACACTGTACATGAAGCACTAGAATATGAGCAGGAATTTTATATTCGTCTTTGCAAAATATAGTAATATCACTCATAAACTGACTACCTATCATTAATTTCCACCTAGATGAATATTCTGACGTAGATTTATTTCCAACAATGTTATGATGTGTAATATGTTTATTATTAACATTTGAATCATCTAAAACTTCATGTAATGTATTAATGACTTCTTGATTAGTAGTATTTGGTTCCTAAATAAAATAATAAACAATTGTTAATATGGTAATATAATGTATATTTTAATGCATAAGAAAACAACTTAATTGTTTGACTAATAAATAGCATTAGTTGGTAGTGCTTTTCTAAAATTAAAAATTGGCTGCATAGTGAGAATTTTTCTCAATAATTTTTATATGTTTTAAATCACAAAACACATTTATTATTAGTTACTATCATTTTTAAAATTTATATATTTGAATATTTATCTCGCAATTAATAGTTATTTATTATTACTTTGTAATAATTTTATAATTTACAATAATAAGAAACTGTAATTTTACAGTATATATTTTTTTACATATTTTTGGAATTAACAATAGGTTTATATTAGCTGATGCATGCTTTAATACCTAATGGAGTTCAGTTTCACTTATAAAATTTAGTTTTATAACAAAAAACAGACTAATTGTATATTTAAAATTGTTTATCAGAATACTGTCTGAAGCATTAAAGAAAACCTATTAAGATATTTGACAAAATTGAAAACTAAGACACAAAAACCATACTAAATCAGTATAAAGTTGATAATTTACTTAAAATAACTTGAACTAAATGTAATAATAACAGAATCTTGTAAGTAAATTATAAATTAAAATAAATAACTTTTTTTTATCATCAAGAAAAAAAAATTCAATTTTGTGATTGATAATTTATTGTTGTATATATTTTGTTTTCATAATTATGACTACCAATATTATGTATTTGAAAATTATTATTAATAATATTCATCCAGCATAACTTTCACTGTTTTGATGTCAGATTTACTTGCACAGGGTAAAAATGTACTGAACAATTATTTATTAGTATTTTATATGATAATATTTGAATATTTTAATTATAATCAGATTAAAATCAAATTTAATAAATGTTTATTAATAATTATTTTTCTTATACAAACTTAAAATTTTTCTTTTTTTCCCGGAAAACAAGCTTTTTGTTTTATTATTTAAGGTTATTGTGATGGATAAACTTATATAAAGATAATGCTGTTTTTCAAACACCAAACAAATTATAATATTATGGTTTAAAGTATTAACTTCTTTTGTATATAAAAAAAATTCTATACGTGTATACCTATTACATATTTATTAATATTGACTAATTTAGTTATCCATTACAACCTAATAAAAAATATGGCTGTGTGTAAATAGTGCTTTTAAAAAATAACTCATATTGACTGATAAAGCTAATACAAATAATATAACTTGAATGAAAGTGAAGTATAATATTGAATTAACATTTACTTGTTCTATAGTATTTTGATTTGAAGGAAATAGATCAATATTTTGTAAAACATTGCCTTCACTAGGGTTTAAGAACTTGGATACATTTTTCACATAAAATTCAAATATATTATCTTCTTCAAGTAATGATTTTTTCCAGAGTTTACAATCCTATAAAAATAAAAAATGTTACATTTAAAATGTTTAGATTGTACTTTGTAAATTTAGGGAGGAATATGTGGGTATAACAATTATACATTTTTTTGTCTGTCATTTTTTGATCAGAAAATTTACTTTAATCTTCAACATTTAGGTCTTTGATAGAAATTCTAATCTAGTAGGTATATTGAGAGGTTAAAAGACGTAAACTCTTAGTAGTTTTCTTAATAATTGAAAAAAACTTTCACAAAAACAGTAGAAAAATAATAGTTTTTGACAAAATTGATTTTTGAGATTTATTTTGGTAAAATATATGTTTCTTTGTTAAACAGTTTAAAAATGTAAAACAAAGTTTTTCATAAGTTGTTTTTACAGCAGTTAAAAATATCGATAAGTCACAATTATTTTTTTAATTGTGTGAAGTCAACTTTTGACAAACTTTGATATTTAAACATAAAATAATAGTTTAATTATTTTATAGTATCTTTTTTGCAACTTATTGCTATTACGTTTATTATTATTTTTAATACACAATAAAATGTTATAAGTATTCAGACTTTTAATCTGTTTATTTAGAATCTAAATAAGTAATAAAATCTATAAACTTTAAACCTTTTCTTTCTTCACCCCATTTCACTGTACATTTGAATATAATCAAGTTTTAATACAAAGAGCTTGGCAACAATTAGAGCAACCTACTAAATATTAAGATAAACTATTCTCAACAATAAATGCTGATCCATCCAACTAGCAAACTTAGTCCTAACACTAATTTGTTATCAATTTTAAATTTATCATGTTCATTAAATTGGACAACTGCTCAACATACACTTAAAACACAATATACAGTAGAAAGAGACAAAAGTTCGTCAGTTTCTTATATTACTAATCCCCAGTTAAATATACCACACATTGAAGATACTTGGAATTTAAAATTAAATAAATTACTATGATTATTATAAATGTAGAATAGTTATATAGAATTGTTAATGGTATGTTCATTTAAATCTAAATTAATTATACTTGTGTAAAATTGTAATTATTTTTAAATGTTCAGTCTTCTGAGTAATTAGTCTCCAATATCATCTTTAACTATTTTTATCTTTACAATAATAACTTACAGGATTTCTTATTTTATTCAAATATTTGGATCTTAAATTTATATTGGGACAATCAATTAAAGATGTTTCTGGTGGTAATGTGTTAGTATCACAATCTATAAGAATCATTGCTACTTTTTCAGTAATTCTCTTTTGACGATCTTCTTGAGTTTGTTTGAATAACAAAGAATTGGTTTTATAAACTGTAAAAATAAAATTTTAAATAAATAATTAAAATATAATATATTATTTTGTATTTAAATTTGACGTAATATAAGAAAAATTTTCAATTAATAGACAATATTCAGCCATAATAAATAATTATGGCGTAGCTTATAAATTATTATGATATAGAATTAAAGTATTAATGTTTTTCTTATATCATTATTGGTATACCAAACCTTACTTATTGTTTATAGGTTAGATAAATATTTAAAATTTGTCTAAAATTAATTACATAAGCTAATGTTTATTTACAATACTAACAATTTTTAGATTTAGATTTAATTGGCTGATTTGATATAAAACCAAAGCTATCCAATGTTTTCCTTTTTTCTATAGCCTCGCCTTCTAAGCCGGCTTCTAAAAGATTATCAGATTCTTTTAAAATTTCAGCTTCTTTAGACTCTTGTAAAGACATAGACATAGCAATAGCCAAATCAAAATTAGAATCAGTCCCAATCTAAAATGTAATAAAAGTATTTTACTATTATATTTGATAGATTAAAAATGTAAATATTACCTTTAACTTTGTTTGTTTATTACACTTTTTTTTTATTTTTACATCTTTACTTTTTGTTAATTTAGGTAGTCCTAGTGCTTCTCTTTCAGCTGTTTGACGCTCTTGAAGATCCACAGCTTTTATAAGTACTTCAGATGATAAGTTATGCGATGTACCACAAGATTTAACATGATTAATGAAATGTTTGAGATCAATCATTTGTAAACAAACTGGACATTGTTTAGTTTCATTTGTGACGTCAGATAAACTTTGAACTGAAGATGTCTTAAAAACACTTTGTGACATAGTTATTTTTTCATCCTGAGGACGTACAGTATGCAATATTTCTATAAAACTATCATTTTCAGATAGCACACTATTATTTTGTAAACTATTATACTCAGATTTTACAGAGTCACTCTTTGGTAAATCTTGACATTTACTGAAAAAAGTGAAAATTTTTAATTTATTTTGGTATTTTATTTTTATTTTGGTGATTTTCCCATCTCTTACTGATATCAATATTTTCAGGCTTATTGGGTTAACTAATTAACTATTATTATAATTTTAATATTAAAAATGTAGGTATTTAATAAATGTAAATGAGATTAAAATAAAAAAAAAAAATAAAACTTGTATTATACTTTTTTTACTTGGGTGTCACATAATTTATTTTTCAAACCTCAGAAATAATAATTTTAAATTTCCTTAACTACATATATGCTATTGGTATGATTGCTGCTATATAAATTCAACCATGAAAACCTTAAAAAACTCACGTTTGGTGTTCAATTTTGCACTGCTGACATTTGGGTAATCAGTCAGGAACCACAAAATTGTATTTATAGTTGACCATTTTATATTCAATCATTTCTTATAGCTAATGTTAGTTATTACAAACAACCCAAAAATTCCGGTACCAGTAAGTGGCAAGAAAATAACCAAACAATGCTTTTGTTTTTTCATAAGTCATGATAAATTGTTTTATTTACCTTATAGGATCAGTAGATAATGTACTGTTACTGTTTTGCTTTTTTAATTTTAATGTTAATTTAGATTGAGAAAATAAATTCATTTTAAAATTGTAATATGTATACTTTTAAAAACTATGATTAATTACAAATAAACAGATAAACTACAAGAAAATACAAAATTATATTTTTAATGGTGTAAAATCATCTTTTTTCGACATAATTTCTTCTTTTCTTTGCTTTAGATTTTTTGTATCAGGATTAAAATTATTTTTAATCATTTCAAGTCTATAATTATCTTCAGCAGTGCGATCCCAATAACCATTTTGGATTTGTTCATTCAGTTTTTTTGCAGATGGCAATTGTCTATAAGAAAAAAAAATTGATTAAACATGCACTTTAAAATATATATACCATAATTACAATTCAAAGAATATGAAAAAAAATATCTCAGTTAATAAAACTAAAATGAAAATATAAATATACTATTTTAGTATAATCACAGAATATAATCTACCATATATCTGCAGTGATCTTATTGTGATCAAAACTGATAGTGATAATGATTCATGCTTTTAGTCACAGACTAAGATGAAATCTATCATAGACTGTGATTTTAGTAAACAACAATATTTTCTTGTATGATTAAGGGGGAGATATACAGCAATTATTTTCTTCGTCAGACTTATGCTCGTCATGGATAAAAATCATTCATGTAAAATCAATTTTTATGATTTTTGAGGAATCTTAAGAGTAAAATTGCTTGTTACAAAAATTATAGAGAATAATATTTTTGAGTTTGACATATCAAATTTAAATTTTATTATTATTTGGCTTTATACCTATTCAACTTTAAAAATAAAAAATATATTTTGTATATTTTAACAGATATTTAAGTGTTTTAAGACAATATTTCTCCAAATTATTATTCTCTAAAATTTAGTTAAGGGTAATTTTACTCTTAGAATACTTAAAAACTAATAAAAAAATGAATCTGTCTATGCAATGTATTCATTTTTTTTCTCACTACCTCAATCTCTTTTTGTTAGTTACTTGTTATCCCGATTTATTTTTAATTATGTTCATATTTTGTATATTGCTGTGATGGCGTTAACTATTTTTAAATAAATAAATAAAAAAAATAAATAAAACATAAAAATTATTTAGAGAGAATAAGTTTTATTAGTGTTGCATATGGGCAAGAGAGAGAGAAAACCAATGTGTTGACATCTTGTCAATAAATATATTATAATATTTACATTTACTGAAACATATTATATAAAGTGTAACAGAATGACATGACAAATAAAATAAATTTTAATCAATACAAAAAAAAAATTTCTATACATATAATTTATAGATGTTTGTGTTATAAACTTGTGTAAAAGATTTTTTTTTTTTTGGAAAAATTCAAAATAACGGAATAGTTTAAAATCTAAATTTTAGAAAATTATGATGGTAAAAATGTTTATTTAAGTTAAATAGATTATTTTTTTACAATTTTTTAAAACAACAATATTTTTTTGGAGAAAATAATTTAAAACTTAATTTTTAGACATAAGAAAATCTTAAATAAATAAATAAATTTATTATATAATACATTATATGATTTATATTATAGGCATATAGTTTATGATGTTTTATTTTTTTTTTTTAGGAGCTTTTATAATTAAATATTTTAACATGTTGACCACATACTGACGACAATTGGTGTTATGAGAATTGTTATCATTGGAGTCCAATATATATTTAATGTAAATGGTTTATTATTCTCTACATGTGGCTGAATGTTATTTCATTATTATTTACTGTGATTAAACGCATGTTTTAAAATATGTATTCACATGTCATTTGGATGTTACGATCATGTAAGAGCAGTTTCTTTAGGTTATTTTTATATTTTTATATATATACTGGGTGAGAACTCCAAAAAAGACATATGCAGTTAACATGTTAACATAGGTATTAAATTAAATTTCTATTGAATGTATTTTTGGTATAGTTTCAACTTTTTTTTCTCATGATTCAGTTATTATTATTAATAGAAACGAACACTTATTATTTCAAAAACATAAGCTTTTGAAAATTGTCTGTCTAAAAATATTTAAATAGGTAGCTGCAATAACATGCAATTCTAACATTTTATTTTGTCCTACTTTATTTCTCTATTGTGTTTGTCAAAAACCCACAATTTACTTATAATTTTAAAATGGTAACCTAAATATTTAATTTTATAATTTCAAGTAAAAATTTTTTTTTTTAAACGTTAATGCATTATTTATGAATAAACAAGTATTTTTGTTTTTTTTTTTATTAATTAGCATTTAAAGTTAGAATTGGAATGGTAGTTGAAAAAAGTCTGATATAGTATATATTAGCTCTCAAATTCAAAATTAATCAAATATTATTTAAATATAAAAACTCACTCAAACAGGAACAAAGAAAGTCCACTGACAGCAAATATGCCAAACACATACAAATTTCGATATTTGAATGCAGTAGTACCCCTCACTTGTCTTGGCTTACCAGAATTTTTAATTTCAAAGGCCATTTAAGAGAGTGAATTTGTTGAAGATCTTCAAATAATTACAAAATAATATAAGATTTAGATGATTAATGAATAATATTTTCGTATCAAACATTATATTAAGCTCTTAGTTGCTTCAATTTGAATTCACTGAAATTAATATTATGGCTTTTATATTGGTCGATGAATTTGTTATAATTTTATCATAAAAATCTTATTAAGATTTATTTAAGGTATTCAATAGACAGTAATAGAATAGTTTTGATAATATGTTCAATAAAAGAAGATACAATTGAAGCATATCTATAGATATTAAAAATATTAACATAGATATTAACTTTTAATTGTTTGAACTTAAAAGTGCTCAGTATTTTAAATTTTATTTTGTATTTTGAAATATTGAAAATGTATTAATTGACATTTTATAGTGATCGTATCTAAAATTATAAATAGGTATCATTTTAGTTTAGATATATTAAATGCACGCGTTTTAACCATTTGCGGACAAAACTATAAGACGCAATATTTGAACGAACAGATATATGAGCTCGGGTGCACGGACAAAAAATATATTAAAGCCCGTGTATTTTTTTATCATTACCTGTGTATATTGTATCAATTCAAAATTTAAATATACTTTAAACATAAATATTTATAATAATATAATATTTATTCTAATAATTATTAATTGATTATTAATTAATAATAAAAATTGTATAGCTCTTAATTACCTACTTATCTTTTATTATTTAGAGATGTTATAAATAGTTTTTAGTTATGTTTAGTAAGATGCATTCATTTATCATATATTATATAGATATTAACTATAAGTATAATAATATATAAAATATTAATATTTAAACTGGTTTTAATATTAAAGCATAAGCAATCGTCAATTATTGATAAATGTGATTACACCATGTACTAGGAGGTAGTGAACACAATATAATATATGTTTTCTGTCATATTGATTTCAAAAAGTGGAGCAACCGTAAGTCAGAACCGCAAAGTAGTAAAATATGATTTTATTTAAATATATAAGTATTCAAGCTCACGGGTATTTAATACACGGGCTTTAACAACGTCGTAGGTAAAAAACGGGTACCCGTGTACTTCATTACACGTATAATCAAGACCCCTACTTACTACTGACACTGAGGAATAAATTGTGTTTTGTTTTTATAAATAAATTAATAGCGGAAAGTACTAAATTTAATTATGAAACGTACCTACGAGTAATTATAAACTGAACCTTGATTCTAGTAGGTGACGAACTTAAATCGTGTCGGTAACTCCAATTCTGTAGGTAATGCCAATCGTAAATCGAGTCGTCGAAAAAATAAATTTGTCTAAAATTAGTAATAATTTGGTATTATTATTTATTTATTATGGGTAAAATAGAAATATTATACCTGTTATTGAAATCGAATTTTGATTCTTCAGTAGAGATTGGAAAATGTGGAGTCTGATTGTGCTAGATTCTATACCATTGATAAGGAATGGGTATCTACTAGGACCATGGTTTATATTATACACTTGGTTGATTGGAGGAAGGCTGTTCTGCTGTTCGGATTTCAAAAGTTAGACACTTATATTTTTCTACCTGCGATTTACGAGTTTTTAGTATTTTCAAATGACAAACTCGTTAAACGATCTACCTGAAAATATAATTTTTAATTTTTATTATGGCGTTAATCTAGTTAAGGGTCAAGTGAATTTTACGATTTTTTATGCCTATGTATTTCAACAAATTAAGACGATGCTGCAATTGAAATTTGTTAGTCGAACTTGAAGTTTCGAAGTTAATTCTAAATTTCGCGATTTTAGTCTATGCTTTTGCAGCCACAATGGATAACGTTTTTTCCTCATCTTGAAATTTTGTAATTTGCAGGAGTATAGGGATTAGGAAGTCTTAACTTGCTCCTTATTAGCAGCAGCATTGTCCGTGGTCACGTCAAGTTTTGACCATATAAATCAAAGTTTATTATATATAATCATGTCAAGTACCCTTATCTAGTTTTCGATCCCGATTTCCGTTCTCTTTGGTGGCAGTATCAATTTAATCTCTTCACTGCCCTGTTACATAATTATCAACAAGCATGAAGCTACTGTCGGAAATAAAAACGAATACCAAATTTCAGCTTTATCTGAACGGACTACGGAAACAAAACATAAATCTTCTATCTTCATTTATTGAACCCTGAAATCTGATGGAATCGCTTTCAGTTTAATAATTTTATGTTGTAGGTATTTAAAGATAAAAATGTTTTTAATTTCAATTGTCATTCTGATAGTATAGAAAAATTAGAAACTGTTAATACTAGTTATATTAATTTTGTTTATACTTTATTCTAATCCTGCAGTTAACAATTATTGAACCATGTCTCAGGAAACAATTCAGATTCTCATCGACATGGGTTTCCCGAAAGAAAAAGCGTACGTTTATACATTCACACAAAAGTTGTATTTACCTAATTAAAGACGTTTTTAATTTTTTTTCGACATGTTTTATTACAGTGAAAAGAGTGTTTCAATGACGGGAAATCAAGGTGTCGAACCTGCTATGGAGTGGTAAGTATAATTCATTTGTGTAGACTGTACCGGAAATGCAATAAAATATTGATTATAATACTGCATTTCTTATGTACTACTATTTTGCAACATTTCTATGTTTTAGATTAATCATGGATTCCAATAAATATTGTATTATTTATTATTGTTTTCCTATATTTGATAGGTTAAAATGCTATTTAATACTTTTGAATGATTCCTTTTATACATATACTAATATATAAATTATTTATCTTATAAGGTTGTTGGCACATAATAATGATATAATGGGACCATCAACCTCTCAAGAAGGTTTCACTTCAAACACTAAGTCAGAAATAAATACCTCATCTTCAATAATAGCTAAATCATACAAATGTGAAGAGTAAGATAATTATTTACAATTTCACGGATTCATAGTTTTAAACATAAATAGAGATACCTACATATTAGTTTTATAATATAAAATCTAATAGGTTCTTTCTGTATTTAATTCATTTTTATTAGAAGCTATTTATGATTACAACTAATATTGCAAATTATGTTTCTAGCTGTAACAAATTATTTACTGATACTACTGCACTAGAATATCATGCTATGAAATCAGGTCATAGCAATTTTGCAGAATCAACAGAAGAAAAGAAACCGTTAACTGAAGATGAAAAAAAAGAACAAATGAAAAAATTGGAAGAGCGTTTAAAGGAAAAGCGTAAAGAACGGGAAGCTAAAGAAAAAGAAGAAGAATTAGAAAGAGAAAAAAATCGAATTCGTTCTGGAAAAGAGATGGCTGCTACTAAAAAAAAGTAAAATGATTTGTGTACTATTAATTTCGTGTTCTATCTATAAAAAAATTGATTTTATTTTATTTAGGCTTGAAGATGAAAATATAAAAAAAATTATGGATGAAAGAAAGCGTGAAAAGCAAGAAGAAAAAGTTGCTCGTGATCGAGTAAAAGCTCAAATAGAAGCAGATAAATTAGCTAGGAAAAAATTGTATGGTCAAACTTCAGCAGAAGAACAACCAAAACAAGTTTTACCAGTAGCCGTAAGTCCTCAAAAACAAACAAAGGATTATACGGAAACCAAATTGCAGGTTAACATGTTTAATACACATATTGAATTTTACTTTTTAGTTATTACATTCGATTTACAATAAAGTCATTCTACAAAAAATAATTATAATATTTATTATTATCTAAAATAAAAGTTTTTGAGATTCATAATGAGTAAAACATTGAGCCATTTTTATTAAATATATTTAATTTTTATTTAAACTTCAATATTATTATTGGCAAGCATTATTAATATGCTTTTTGATTGGAAATAATGGTCAAACCAGATCCAAAAATATAATTATTTACAACCACATTTAATTAATTATTCAAAGTAATATTTTACCTAATTATATCATTAATTTAATTTAAATTGTTTTTTTTCCTAATTTATACAGTTCTAATTTTTTTCATAGTTAATGACTAATGATGTGTTTATTTTAATTTAATTTTAATTAATATATATTTGTATTTAGATTCGTCTTACAAATGGTCAAACAATTGTCCAAACATTTAATGTTAAAGAAATGATGGCTGCTGTAAGAGTTTATATTGAACTTAATCGTTCTGATGGTGATGCTCCCTTCTGTCTCATGACTAGCTTTCCAAGAAAAGTATTTACTAATGATGACTATGAAAAACCACTTGATCAATTAGGTAATATCAACATTACATAATTTTTTATTAGTCCAAGACTTAATAGTTATAATATAATAATTCATAAATAAAATAATGCTTTCAATAAAATTATTTTAATATAATGTTAGATTTGGTTTTATAATAATAATAATAATAACTGTATATTATGTTTTCTATGAACTGTCTTTAGTTTGGTAGTAATTATTACATTTATTAGTATTTATAATTTTATAAATTTCTTTTTAATATGTAATTATATTGCATATTATTTAAATCACTTTCATATTTATCTTTTATTATTATTAAAATGTCATACAGAAAAATACATTTTGATTTAGTTATAGCTATTTTTATTCAAAAATATATTCATAATTCTAAATTTATATTTTATTATCACGTTTTGTAGTTACTATACAACATTATAAAAAAACTCACCTAAAATGTACTTTACCATAAACTTAATTCAAAGTTCACAATTCTCCGTAACTAGAGCCAGGTAGCGTTAGAAGTGACCGCTTATTATATTTTAGTTATTGCTATTTTTCGCAAGGTTACAAATTACAATACATTGCTTATGCAAAAATATCAGGCAATTCAAAACGCTATAACTTTAGAATTAAGTCCAAGCTACAAATTCTTACTGCACCATTTTTTTTTATTTGTTTACTGGATTAAAAGTCAAAAAATCAGTTAAAGATAAGCTTAGTTAAAAAAAAAAAAAATCAAAAAATTGAGAGGGTGGTAAGGTGCATTTGTTAGATTAGTCAAAACTAAAAAAAAACATTTATTTTTATGTATACATAATTTTTAATTGATTAACTCTTTTAGGTTTGGTCCCGAGTGCTGTTATAATCTTGACTAAGCCACAACAATAAGTTTATTAATTAATAATTATTTTTGTAATACTTGTCTTTTGAAATTTTTTTAATAAATAGAGTTTTTTTTTGTAAGCACAATAAAACTAATTGGTTAATTTTTACTGTAATATATAATACGGATTAAAAATAATGTTCAAAATATTTTACCAAAAAGTTAATAAAGATTTTCATTTTTGAATTTTGTTATGCGATTGTTTTTTTTTTATTATTTATTTATGTTTTAATTGTACATTGATTATCTGATTCTTTTTACACTTGATTACTTTGTGATGTACAATTAGGTTAATTTGAAATATAAGAAACCTGAAAATATAAAATAAAATAGAGGTTTGTGTTAAATTTTTAATAAGTACAAGTAAGCCGAGTTTCACTTTTGATGATCATTTAAAATAAATCATTACTGTGAATGAAAAATAAACAGTATAAACACAAAATCATCAAAAGTTATCATACATATAAACAATTAACAAAGTAATTTTTAACTTTTGCTTATCATGAATGATTCATATAAAGTAATCACTAAATATAAACAGTGCAAAAACTACTAACTTGTCATTTTTGGTGATAAAAAAAATTTCAAATTCATTACATTTGCTTAAGTAGTAAATCTCAAACATTTTAAATGCATTTTAGCGGTCAAATATCTGTAATATTTTAATTTATTATTGCTAATTTCTACATTTCTATATTATTATTATTATTATATATGTGTTTATTTCAAAAAATAATGGACCCTACTGAGCATATTACTCATATTATGTTAAATTATATTTTATTCGATTTGTTTATTGATGGTATTACTGTATCGGTGACCACTGAGTAAATACTGGATACAGTGTCAGATTGGTAAGGTATCAACCCACCAAGTTTTTAGAGTTTTTAACATTTGGTTACAGCTATAGTTACTGTACGATTAGTAATTCATTCAATCTACTATAATTTCTTATATTCATATAAAAATAAAATTTCGATCAAATATTCATAACTGGTCCATATTTAGAGCGACTCACAGATTTTCTCAGTAGCTTGACAGCCCAACCCAGGCCTGGTTGTATCACTAAAAATTGTCCCATAAATCCGGAATAATTTTTTCTAGGGAGGATCGAATTTAGTAAACAATTTGAAATAGACTACCTTTTGATTGTTAGTTAATATTACACTTACACTTAACATATTTTCTAAATTTATGAAATATCTATGGAGAAAAGTTGTTCTGCCATGTCCAACTTGCATTTACTACTGATTTTTCAAATTTGTTTGTATACGTCAATATTATACACTTAAATATATTAAATTTGTATAAACGAATTGTTATTAATGGATGGTATTGATTGGAAAATATTTTATTCAGTACTACAAATTTTAATTATGCATTGTAAAAAAAAAAATTAAATGACAATTAGAAAATTAGTATTTTAATATTAGTACCTATTACAACAGGTCTAAATGTTATCGACCCGGGACTTTTCCAGTATCATATGTAAAAAATATTAATTTCAGATATGTTTGAAGATGTTTGGGTGAACCACACGTTATATGGTTTATAGGTAATTTCATTAAACTTCTCAATAGTATTAAAAACTCAAGAAAATAATTTTTTTCAATATGTAATTTTAGTTTATTATTACATTAACACATTTAGGCGGGCATGAAAGAAGTACAATAAATCCATAAAAATATTCTTTTTACAGACATTTTAAATTTGTAATAAGTGGGGCGAGAATTCAATTCAATATATACACATATTTACAATAATAATAATAATAATAATAATAATAATAATAATAGTAATAATCATGCCTATTTCACAATTAAAAATTTAATCATCGGTTACATACACATATATTTATACTATTGCATTATACCATAATTTTACAAATGTAGTCTACTATATATAACCTCATCAAAGGGGTTTCATAAGTTAATGAAGAAAAAAAAAGAATAATAGAAATTAATAAAAAGGAAAATTATTTGTATTTAATACAATTTACAACTTGTATTCTTGTAACTTATTTATATTCAAGTCATCGCCATTTTCTAATAAGTCAGTCGTACAAATCTTTGGGACATAAGGTTTGGGCAAGTCTCTAAGTTCAGCTTTGCATTTATGAGTTTGGCTTACATCTTTTCCAATACAGCCGGCCAATATCTTCTTTAACATTTCTCGTTTCCCTTTGTTCACTTTGTTGTTCAACGATTCCTCACTCATCACCCATTTATCAAAACGCTCCAATGTTTCCAAATTGATCTCAGGTAATTTTCTTAAGACTTCTAATAACTGAATATTTTTACTACGATAAGTTTCATATACGTTAAGGCATGTAGCTAAAAGGGGTCCCATATTAGAATCGTGATGACCAAACCAGTGAAGACTTTCCAGGACTGCTATCAACAAGTCAGGTGCAATTGTCATAGCAGTTCTTTCATCATCGATGGCTAAATGTTTAACAACAATTTGAGATAAACACGTTGCTTTAAAACTTGACTGACTATCGCACCAAGGATGTAAGACTGGTCGATTATCCCATTGAAATATTTGACATGTTTTCCAAAATTGACTTATAGACGAATTCCAAGACAGACCATTTAAAATACTTCCCACAATCAAGTGCCTAGATTGTTCATTTCGTAATAGTTTTATACCTAATTCGGATAATTCACTATTAGGAATTTCTTCCACACTTCCATGAGGGCTTGTTTTTGATTCATTAGAACTAGTTAAACTTGATCGTACTAAATCTAGATATTCTCTAGTTAATAGCCGAATCATCATATCTTCCAACAGCTCTTCGGAATCTCCATCTTTACTATCATATTCTTCACGTTCTGGTATATTCTTCCAAGTGATACTTAACCGTATTAACATATGACCTAAAAAGGAATTTAGAATAGGAATAAGAACAGTATCATAATATTTACTTGAACAGTTGACGAGAAAAGGTTTAATAAAACTCTTCATAATAGTTCTGATGCGTACATGTGGTAAAGAATCTGCATCACTCATTATAGTTGCTTCAAAACTTGGAGCAAAATTTTGTAGAGCATAAAATTGGTCTCCAAGTAATAGACATGATTTTCCCAAAACATTTAAACACCCTTCGTAGGCATTTAATATTGCTAGTTTTACTTTATAAACCGGATCAGATTTAGGTTTTTGTCTAAACATTTGAAACGGGTCATTTTTCTCAGACACAATGTTTTTTCCAAGTAAGGCCTCCCGTTCTTGAGGGAATATCTGTAGTACTGTAGTATAACTAGGATGCATATTTTTTTTCACATTATCTGAACATAAAGAGTTTAGATTTTTTATTATTAAAAACACATTTGGAAGAAGTAATAAAACATGTTCAGTAACTGGTGAAACGTTTGGAATTTTCGATAAGTTTGAATTTGTGTTACTTCTAGTCATAACACATGATAATACGTTGATACAATGAGATAGATGGTTTCGATTTTCTAGACACGGATCAGACTCCAAATCAACTGGCGGCCTATCAAGACCTAAATATGCTAATAAACCTTCAGGAGGTCCAGATACAATATTTTGTACTTTTTGCCACATTAATTGACAAGGTTCTAAAATGTGTTTAATTAGTTGAGCTTGTTTATCAAAATCTGGCACATGATTGTTTAGCACTAAAAGTGACTCTTGCAAACGTAAACATACTGCAAGATTATCACCAGTTTTACTGGTTTTTAATAGAAGTTGATCACTTAACGCACACAACTTATCAAAAACTGGCAATAAGAGATTTGGATACTTGATACTTAGTTTTATAAACAAAGAAGCAGAATGAAATTTCAAATCTTTGATTGGAATACACAATTGATCATCCGGATGACACTCGAGTATTAGATATTCACACATTTTATTAAGTGTAAAATGAAGGTATTCCGATGGCCAAGATGTTGAGGTTAGAAACACAAACAATGCAGACACAGACGAAAGGAGGAATGATAATATTAATGGATCTCTTGTATCAAATTGTAAACACAATTCAATTAGCTTTAAACCTCTGTTAACAATTTCAGAATCCATGGTTAAAGATAATTTACTCATGACACCATCTAATATTAACACCATCACTTCCCATTCGAGAAACTCTAAAGAATCTTGTTCACAAAAAGGAACCACTTTCACCCTTATCGATGTTTTTTCCATGCACGACCTAAGTAAATTTTCAGTAACTGAAAACATAATAGTATTTTCAATAGCAGCAGCACATCTGATTGTTTCAACAATTTCTGATCGAGTATGATAAAAAACCGTATTATAGCTTTCTTCATCTGTAAAATCAAGCAAAGTGAATGAATCTAAGTTTTTGTAATCTATCTTAATTAATTTTTTTGAGACTAACAAAAACCATTTTGGAATATAATTTTGTTTCAATAAAATATTTTTACTGATTTCAGTATTTTTAAATAATATACACCAGGCTTGATTAATATTTGTAATGACATTCAATGAATCATGAACCAAGCAGACTTGTAATAAGTCAACATAAAAAAAAAGTATTTTTTCAGTTTTTTCTACGCTAAAATTATGCAATTTATTATCTTTCCAGAAAGCACATAACACAGAGCTCAACATAGACACAACTTTGGATAATGTTTTTAAAAATATATTATTTTCTTCATTTGCTTCTTGACTGATTGCCTTGAGTACTACTGAATATATCTGTTGTAAAGGTTGATCAAGCAATTGTACAACACATTCCCTTTCTTCGTTTTTACATTTTCTTGAAAGTAATATAAGTAAACAATCAATAGCAGGTTGTCTAAAATTAAAATCGTCTAATAAAGAGCACAAGACAGTGATTATATAACAATCTTTAAAATTCACATGCGAGAGTTGAATAAATTCAAATAATTCTCCAATATTGGCCAATGCAAGCTGTATTACTCGGATAAGTGCAGTTGCTGCATTTTGTTCATTTCTATTTAAGAAATCTAAATATAGTCTACAATAATTATCAATTACATTTATAAAGAATGGAAAAATTTTACACATACTCAATTGAAGTTCTTTACTAATATCTCGTCGCCTGGCTGCATTGTCAACAGTTTGCAATAATATAACATCTTCAATTAACCTCAAAAAGATTAGCATAACAGTTTCTGTTTGACAACCGCCCAATACTGTAGCACATTCTAATTCAGTTAACATTCCAGGCCAATTCTGAGGCCATTCCCTTTTGATCATTTCTACCACAACTCTGGCAAGAGCATCTTTCAAATAGTTGATTTGTAGTGCTGGTGATGCAGAATTGACTAGGGCCATGATAGACTTAAAAATGAGTTGTTTGTCATCATGTACCATTTGATACCAACGAAATTTAATACAATGCTCCATAAGTTGCAAGCCAAAATGTCGTACAATATCGGTATACTGTGCGCTGTCACTAGTAAAATATAAAGCACACTGACATTGAATACATAGTGGAAACTCATTTTTAAAACTATCGCATAAACGGTAGGCTTCATGACGCTTTTCTTGTGATATAGATGGGTCCATGGTCAAATCAACAGCATTTGCAAGCTGCTGAACTACAGTCTCTATGGGTGTATCCAGATTCATGATGACCTACGGACTCTGAAATTAAACAAGAAAAATATATTTTTATTGGAATGTTTGAAAACTCAAACCATATACATCTGGAAGTGTATCAATGTACCTTATAACATAATTAATTAGCATTAAATACAAATACTACAAAATCAAATGATAAATTGCAATGCACAATATGCATTATTAACACAAATATTTGTCGTATTAGCATTTGTGCAGTATTGAATATAAACAGTGTACGTAAATTTAACTCACAATAACGTTTTATAGGTACTTAATTAGCAACGATCGTTCAAAATTCGCCGCCCATAGTTTTCCTGAGGCGAGCGGACGTGGCCACACAATAATGAGCGAATTAAATTTGATCGGGTACAATAATTACACAAACCTGGCCGTAAAATGTAAGTACACAATATGTTTAAAATATTCTTAACTATCGAGTCCTTATTGAAATGTCATTATGAACCTGGTCCGCAAAAAAAAATATGTTGAAAAAACGAGGCATTAAGTGAACATTCGCAATCCGCATGTTCAAGTTAGACCATCAAACGTGTTATCAGGGGATAAAGTGGGTACAGTCTGTTGTAAATAGGAAAATAATATCACCGTTGGTTATTGTCCCATACCGCCAAAGAGTATAAACAATTACAAAAATGAACCGTGTACTTAACGGGGTGTTACCATAGTCGACCTATAAACTAGTTAGTTAATAGTAGTGATGGGCATAATCGAATGATTACTAATCGAAACATTTTCATAATAGAAATATCACTCAAAATAATCATTCGAAAATTCCAAATGAAATATTAATAATCGAGATATCACTCGATCAAAATAATCAAAATGTTTTGAACGAAATATCGAATAATATTTAGTAATGGAATTATTGAATTAGTTATCAAGACAATCGTTAGAAACTAAATTTTTAAATAAATCGTTTCGAAAATACAAAGACTCGAAGTCAACAACAGTTTAATAATAATTTTATTATAGTTTATAATAGTTAAATTCCTTCATTTCATGGACATCATTCATTCATTCCAAATAATTTATATTCGATTATTAACATTTTGACTATTTTGAGATCAAGAATTCATTGTTTTCAAAATAAACGAGATATCATTAGAAAGAAACATTCGATTATAATAAATCATTGAATATAATATAATCATTCGATTATAATATAATCGAGATTATTTTCATAATCGAAATATTTCGATTATATAATCGATATAATTTTTATAATCGATATCTCGATTATTTTCATAATTGAGATATCTCGATTATGCCCATCACTAGTTAATAGGTCTATGTGTGCTACTCGTTTCCGCCTAAAACGAAAAAGAAAGTAATAAGTACGATCCTCGTTTCCACCGAAAAAAGTTTGGAAACCAATGATTTTTAAACAATGTATATAGTACTTATAGTATACGTATAACCTTAGATCATATACAATATAATCTAAGCATTACATTTGTAACATAATATGTAAATATGTAGGTAATATCGATGACGGTAATCGGTCAAAAAGTCCAGACTTATTTTTTTACCGTCGGACAAAATATCTCCGAGCACATTTTCATTTTCAATATAAAGTCCGTTTCGGTGATATATTAGGAGGCCGCGAAATATTATCTTGAGGGTAAGGTTACGCGTGTTGCAGTGACAGTGCGATGTAAATTGTTATTGTATAAACGGTAATGGTTGGTTTTAACATACAAATATATTTTTTTACATTTTGAAAAGGACTCGCGTTGAGCGCACTTGCACTTTTATAGTTATATATTATTATAAGTTTGTCGATTTTGAAGTTTTACGAAGACGAAATGATAACGGGAACACAACAATTAAGAGGAGCAATGATAACGTGTGCAATGGGCAAGGTGCATATCCTTATTGCGCCCAAGGGTGCAGATTGTATATTTCTTGTTAAAAATGAAAAAAAAAAAAAGATTAAAAGTCCCAATAAAAATTATTATTTATTAAAATATATATTTATTTTCTTATTCAATAATTGATTTGATATTATTTTTTATACCTATAAAATCATAATTTTTAAGATCAAATATATTTTAATAATATTTGTAAACTGTAGGTATAATAAGGTATAGTAATCAAATATATAAGACAATTAATTACATTTTTTTAAATTTTAATTTTGTGAATAGAATATTTTGTATTTTTATACTTTTTGTCTGACATAAAAAAAATGAGTAAAGACTTTTTTCAAAATGGACTTTTCATCCGGGATTCAGTGATGACATATTTTATAAAGTTTATAAAAGTGGATAGGATTCACTGCTTCTTTTTACGTTCCACATGCCATCACTAATTACTTAGAAAACAAGCCACTAAGGCAATTAAAAGGTTTTCGACAAAATCGTTTATATTTTTTTGGCGTAAATCAAAAAAAAAAATGACTGTAGATACATGCGATTTTAACTAAATGTTTATATAACTATTTTCTATACACAGTAAAATTTTCAATATACAGTGGGTTCCGCTTAATGTGATCACTTTGGTGCAGGTCATTTTGATTCTATTAACCGGTTGATTCTATAAAACATTTACAACATTTTTTTCATAATTCAATCTTTTAATACAATTACATTTTTATTTAAATTAACATACATATTTAATAATTTATAAGATATAAAATTATTTATTTTTACATTTTTTTTATTTAA
>JACXSJ010003170.1:0-28356 GCA_014851325.1 Pentalonia nigronervosa
CTGTGTAGGCGGCGGCTTCCCACTTTCTCAGGAGGCAACCGTCACCGCCGTTATCGATACGTTACACGTACACGCAAATTTACACGCATACATGCACATAAAATATGTGAATAATGCATACGCGATTTTCTGCGAAGATTACACTGTGCACGTTTGCCAACGGAGGCAACATGATCGTTGCCTCCGTTGGCAAACGTCACAAACTGTGACTCGTAGCGCCTCAGCGGCTGACTGATAATTATTATTTAGGAATAAACTGAGTATAAGTGTTCAATATGTACAACTTATTAATTTTTAGATCATATTGTTTATGATCTAAGAGTTAATCTTTACTTTATTGTACGTTATCACTAAATAAGTTATTGTTTACCACACGCCATTATTATTATTATTATACTATTATCTCTATCATTGTATATTCTTATATAACCGTCACGCTGGTATTGTTATCTGCAACTTTCGGCGATTGCACTACTCCGGTTTCTGTCACAGAACACGGCACCGACCGTTCCAAATCTGTCACAGAACACGGGACCGGAGCAGTGTTATCGCCGAATACAGACATATAAAAGGCCGTGCGAACGACGGACGACCAACTATTCCTTTACCAGCTTTGTAGTAAGACCCACCCGGGCAGACTTGCGCTTTGCTGGTAAAACGGAATCTCCCCGCGTCATGGGACTTGTTGGACGGTTGTGGTGCGGCCAATGGTTAAATAGTTGGAGTAATTCCGGCATTGAATCGGCCGCCCGCAGTCAATGGGGCAATAGTCATATTAATTCCGGTATTGCTCCGACTGATACAATCCAACCTGGCCTCCCCGCGACCCCCCGTCAGTGTTTGCCCGTCGTCGCTCATATTTCGCGTTTTCTGTACTACAACCATGTTTCGATATGTAAATGAAACCAATATATTTCTATACTTCAAATAAATCTTTTGTCTTAAAGAAACCGTCGTAGTATTAAACCAACACCTACATCCACAAACAGTTATTATCAATAGAAATTGTATAATAACAGATATTATGTTTATTATTTATATTATTATGATTATTCAATATTTTAATTTTATTATTCTACTTTCTGTGTAATAGTCGATAGGTACTGTGAGTATGAGAGCCGAATAAAGTATTCAAGTAAAAATTGTTGCACACTCAAAAATGTAATGCCAGGACCGCCACTGCATACAACATACAATAAACAACTGAAAATAAATAAATTTAAAAATGAATAATATCAGGTCTCTGGTTGCCGCAATAACACTATAATAATTACTACAAAAATAATAATTGTGCGGGTTGCTGGTACAAGTTGTTTTTGGGAAATGGGAATGTACGTCTGATGACGAATTGTTATATTTATAAAATGTTTATGTTTTTATTTCGCCATGCTAATATTCAAATTTTATCTATATTATTATAATTAAACTTGCTAATATCTCAATTCTCGTGTTCATAATTTAAAAGTAATACATTTTACAAACTACCACTACCTCCACCATCAACACTACCCCCAAAAATCAATGGAGCCGTGGCTCAAAACAAACCATCTCGCCACGCCACTGATGTTGTATATTCCAATTAAAGTTTTTGCAGAAAAAAACATATTCAATACTTATAATAACATTTAGTTCTTACGAATATATAAATAAATTTTGAAATTTTGGAATAGGTTTAGATAATTTTATTAAATTTAACAATAATTGTGCTATTTTTAAGGTTAAAAAATAATTTTGGAAGCTCCGTACCTCATCTTAGATAATATTTTAAAAACTTTTTTTTGAAGACTTTCAACTAGAAATATTCATCTAAGTACCTAGGTAGTTCCCGACCAAGAGAACTGACTTTCAATGAGTTACTCAAACGATTAGTACTTTTAATAAATCATCACAAAATAAATATTAAGTAAATATTTGATTTTTTTTTTATTTCAAATATTTAAAATAAAATATAATAATGTTTATTTATTATTCTGATTTAAAATATTATATTTAAAAAAACATAACCTTCCGTGGACTGGGAATTTGCATTATACTCAAAATTATTAGTGTTTGTTATAAAATTATACGAATCACGAGTCATCAAGATTTTTTACTACCTACTGTTAAAAAGCACCATGCTTCAAAAAAAAAAAAAATGCAATGACTGAAATATCAAACTTTTTTTTATAAGTTATTGAGGAACTTGTAAAAATGAACTATTTCGCCCTATTCACTGACATGATTCAATTCATTTTTTAAATTAAAATTTTTTAAATAAGTTGTTTGTATGGCTTATATGGAATAATGTGAGTTCATATTAACAAACTTTTTTAAAAACGCAAGTTTTAGTTTTAAATAACTTTAGGAAAAATATTAGGTACCAATTGATATTTTAATTTTATAATTATATAATAAAATTTCTTACGATTGTTTTAAATGACATTTATTATAGCGATAAATTATTTCAAAAAATTGAACTGATATAATGTACATAAAAAATAATTTAGTTATATTCTCTAAAATGTATCTATATAAAAAAATCGAATTAGCTATAAAAATGTTTAACGACATTACATTTTTCATTTGTATCTCTTTCTTTCGAATCATATATTTAGATATTATTATTTCATATACCATTATGTAATTCAATACGATTGTCTACCATACGAGATTTATTAAAAAAGTTATACAAATAAAAAGCAATAAAGTCGCATATTATTTAATTATTTAGAAAAGCTCTTCACAATATAAATGAAATTTAATTTAGACTTTGGAAAAAAATGTAATTAATGAAGAGCACAATAATTAGTCATCACTTATTATAATTTACATATGCAACAGAATATACATTGAGATAATTCTTGAAAATAGTATAAATACCAATAATAGTTCAATACTGATTCAATATTAATGTCAGAAATAATCAAATTCAACAAAATATAATACATATTAATTATAACATTTTTACACGTAAGAAATTTTACATATAGCGTCTAGTTATTGGAAGGTTATTTTGGAATTATCATTCCAAAGCAACTGTACAAATCAAAATTATCTGAAAAACAAATACCTACCCGTAAATTTGATATTTGTTACCTTTTTTAATTTTCTTAATTTTTCAAATTAAACAATAGTTTATAACATAATATGATTAATTTGACTTTAAACATAAATTAGCAAAAATAGCACCGTAATTGAGAAAATAGCATTAAAATTTTAAAATTCTTAAAATGCATAAAAATATGTAGGTAATATTTAATTTTATACTTGGAATCCTTGATATATAGAACACATTTGTATCTTACTCTACTATTTTGTATATCTATATTCTATAATAATTAGCAAATGGTATCGAGTTTTGTGACCTGTACATACCTAACTATAAAAAATATTGATTTTTATGTGATAATAATGTGGAATAATAGAGAATTTTTGAAATAACCTAAATTTTTACAAAACAGATTAAATCAAATTTATTTTTAATATAAAATTTTGAAATGTCTTTTTTATATAGGTATAATCAATTTATATAAATGACTTAACTTTCTAAGATAAAAGCTTTTTTTTTTATGTTAATGGTGTTTTTAAGTATATCTAAAATAATTAAATAATATTATGTAGAATTTATAATAATTTAAAAATGTATCTGCTAAAAATAAATGAAATCACATAAAATAATATTATAATATATTATTAGTTATTAGTTTATCAATATTGTTCTTGAAAGAATGATGATCTGTGAATATCTTCGTAACGCGTTCTTTACAGATTATTTAGTCTCTAAACAATAACTAATTGACAGATTAACTAAGAAATCCGTAAAAAAATATAAAGATGTTAGATATACATAATAGGTACCTAAAATAAATTATCTATGTTAATAAATAAAAATCATTTTTCGAAAAATATTTTCAACTTTCGATTTGCCGTAAATTATAATATAATTTAAATATAATTCACCTCGAATGACATTTTCATTTTCCCGTGTAAAGATAATATAATATAATAAAATGTTTTTTTTGTACATTATAAAAATTAATTACATTTGTTTTAAACTTAATCATCAGTGAAATGTTAACATTTGATTTATAATAATTCGAAAGGAAGCCAAATTATACAACGCACTATACTTAGTACTTAAATTTTAAAATACCTGATATATTCTGATATGATTTACGAATTGGATTTAGTGATTAATCATTAAAACATAAATACCTAATTGTTGACTCCACAGTAAATATAATGTTGTGATTTACATAAAATTCATGACCTTAATTTTATAGTATCTATAATAATTTATAATTAATTTATACAAATAAATTCATCAATATGTTTTGATTGATCGATTAAATAACTAAATAAAATATTAAAGTGAAAATTTGAATAGTTTATATAATAATTTAAATATTTTTACTATTTTTTATCGATGATAATTAAAAAGAGGATTTATAATATGAATAAGTAAAAAATATAATTTAAATGAAAATCTACAAAGAATAAAATATAAAAAAAGTGAAAAGCAGTAACATCAAATCTTAAATGTAACAAAATTAGAGAAAATAGACATTATAGTAAACACATTATACATAAATATTAAAATTAACACAAGACATTTATTTTTATTATTCACTTATTTTTTAGAAAAACCTAAGAATATAGAATTAGAATATGAATGTATCACTTAAAAAACCCTTGTACATTCATTTTTTTGGTCAGATGAGAACAAAAAAATTGAAGGTCGATTTATGTGATAAATTTGATATAACATTAAAGTCACCAAAACTGTGGACAAATACCTATATAATTTAAGAATTAATGTAAGTCATCAACTCATATTTTAATAAATTATTACTAGTGAGTATAGTTTTTTTATATTTATTTGATAAATATTATGTATAAATAATACATACTAATTTTTATGTTAGAATCTCTTATATAATTAAAAAAAAAAAAGAAATAATACATAGTTTTTTAAAAAAAAAAAACGCGACCTTATAGGTACATGATTATAATTTTAAAGTCTAATATATTCACAATGTTACCTTAGTTCCTATGTCCTAAATTATTGTAATTTAAAATTTAAAAAAAAACATACGTTAATACCTGTTTAAATTAGCCAAAAATGTATGTATTTTATATTTATATTATGCACAATGTATTTTTTTGTAGATAGTTGCAAAACTGTATCGAGTATCCCAAAGAAAACCTGATATTTTGGCTTAACAATCTTATGTTTGATTATAAGAATGAGCCCCTAAGGGTTAAATTTAAAGACCCTTATTTTACAAACTTAATAAAAATGATCTCCTTCATACGTAAAATAATTTAACTTTGAAAACAAATATGCATTTTTATTAGGTTTCTAAAAAGTTTCGCAATAAGAACACTAAATTTCAGTAAATGCTTATAGTGAAGTTAAAAAACTTAGCTATGTAGACCGTTAGCTTTAAAACTTTTAAACAACATTAACAGGTATTATGAGGAACCTTTTCGAGGGAAACTGTTGTTCAGACTCTTACAAATTAATCATCGTACTGAACAATTAACTCGTGGTAAAAAATAACTGTATGATAAAAGAAATTACTAAGTTATAATCTAAATGTATATCATCTTATCGAAACATGATATTTACTAATATTTTAATAATAAAAAATATTGTATTAACATAGTTTTGATTTTACGTGACGCGATCAGCCTAATGATTCATCGGTAATGTAAATACGATCCATATGATGTATTATTAAATAAGATAAAATGTAGTTTTCGTTGAATGTATTTATAGCTGAACTATTATAAAACAATTAATATGCATTTAAGATAGAAAATAAAATAATGTTAGTAGGTTTTCAAATTTGAAATAGTCATTTAAGATTACACGGAATATATTAAGATAAAAACAGAATGTATTCTGTATCAAAATGTTGGATAAAAAAAACTTCATCGGAATGACTCATGACTGTAATACCCGTCAACAATATCATTCTTTTAAATATTTTATTTCAATCTTTACTATTTTCACGAACGAATAAGTATTATCTCAACCATACCATTTTAGTGCGTGAAAGCAGTGACAAAAAATAAAAATAAAAATAAAATAGTAGTTGTCAGAATTTTAAATGCCAGCATTATGTATTATACCGAATTTATGAATAAGCTATTCAACCCCAAGCATATTATTTTGGCTACTCAAATCTGAATAAGAATAATCAAAAAGAAATATTATGTACAATGCATACACTATATACCATAAAAATGAAATCTCGGTTGAAGATTACCAATTTTTTCAATTTATTTTATAATATTATACAATAATGTATATTATACTATTTAGAACATATTTGAATACTGAAATAAATGTGTGGATTTTCAGATGTTAATTTTTAGATTCAAATAAAAAATAAAGAAAAAAATTTAAAAAAAAGATGAGCAAGTGATTATCGCTGTGCTGTACATGTAGGTGTCTAGAAAGGTCACTATAATGGATGTGTTAAATGTGAATTGTATGATATTATAAAATCATTGTAAACGAAAAATAATTTTGAGTGAAGACGGAGTCTGTCAGCCTATATAACTAAGTATATTTTATGATATTGTTCCTATTAAAGTAATTTGTTTTACTACCTATTGGACACCAGTAATATGTACTGTAGGATAAATTATTTTTTTCTGAAAACATTGCATTTAAAAACGTTAATATACATATAAAAATTATAAAATATAATAATGTTTAATCAGTACTTGAAACATTTAAAGTATATTAATGTATTACTAATAGAAATAACATTTTTCTTAAATATAGTCATTGGGGCCGGAGTGGCTTAGGGGCTATATTTTAGCCCAAAATATTAAAGTTGACAGTATTTTAGCCGTCAAATATTTCACCCGACAGTATTTTAGCTGACAAATATTTCACCCGACAATATTTTAGCAGACAAATATTACTACCGACAATATTTTGGACGACAAATATTTGCACCGACAGTATTCAAGCCGAAAAATATTACGGCCGAAAGTATTTTAGCCGACAATTAAAATTAGACTTGAAGTTCAACAGCTGGTAACACGCTCCCGACTATTCAACATTTTACGTGGATTCGTATATATAATTGTCTATATTTGTCTCCTTTACTCCTAAAATAAAAAATTTCATTGAATTTGTACTTTTACATTATATTATATTATATTAATGTAAAACAATAATAATTAATAATATTTATGTATGATATAAAACAAAATCAATGAATATATTATATAATTTGTAATATTATTTCAATTATCATTCTTAATACTATTTAACTTAAAAGCATAGTATTTTTCTCAACTGCGTTGGATCGCAGACAATATATACGGAGTATATCAGGGAGGCAATCCACCTGTGGAAATAATAATTTAATAATTCTTGTATATATTTTATTTACTATTAAAAAAAAAAAATATATATATATATAAACACCTTATCCATATACTATTATATTTCAATTATTACAGATAAACTCGTTTGTTGTAACTAAGCGATTAATGTAGGAACTAACATAAGTTACAGAACTCGTATGTATTTTTATTTTTATCTTAAGTCTCGTGTAGGAACTTACATTCACTTATTGTACCTACCTATTCATTCATATCTACATAAACACATAATAACACAAAAATAAAATGTTATAAACCTTTAAGTTTTAAAAACTGATGATAATTTTTAAACTGTACCTACTTTCAAATATATGAATTTATAATTTTAAAAAGAGCTGAAAAAAAGTTTAAACTTTAGAATTTAGTATTGAGAACTATTTTAGTCTAATCATATTATTTTTATTAGCTTTTAATATTTAAATATTAAAATTTTCAAATCAATTCTTTCTAAATATTGTAGGAACTGTATATGATTATAGGCATGGGTAAATAGATTTACCGGGAAGCCGGGCATTTCCCGGTGGACCCCCTCTGTATTTGACGATGAGGCCCTTTGCCCCTTTTTGTCATTTGACGCAATGATTCATTAATATTATACAATTACAATAACAAATTAGAAATATAAAATAATATAATATAATAGTCCAAACAGCCTAACCTATAATCATATATCTGTGATATTTTATAAAAAAGATTTATCGGCTCGTATTCGCCAAAAGTAAAAAATTTCCAATAGTTTTAAATCCGTCGGGAAAAACAAAAAAAAAAAATTTAATGAAAAACGGTTATTTTTTCACAAAACAAATTTTTGACAAAATCAATTTTGATTTTTGGTGTAACAAAAGAAATGATGATCGTAGATACATGAAATGTTCACCGAATGTTTATATAAGCATTTTTTATACACCATAAAATGTTCAATATATTTTAACTTTTTTGAGCTATTTGTAAGCATTATATTTTAAAAATAAACGGCATTGAAAAATTAATACTACCCGTAAGTAATCAAAATGAAAATGTTAAATTATATGTTATGATTGAAGAAATATTTGATTATTTTTATAAAATTCATATTTCTATTGGACACGGGGGTAGAGATTGCATGTTAAATGAAATAAATAAACGTTATAAAAATATTACTCAATCTGATGTTAAGCAATACTTAAATTTGTGTATATCTTGCTAGCAAAAAATAAAAGTTAAAAAAAAAAAGGTGTTATTGTAAAACCAATAGTGTTTGAAGATTTTAATAGCCATTGCCAAATTTGTTTAATTGATTTTCGATCTCAGTCCGACGCAGGGTATAAATTTGTTTTGGTTTATCAGGACCATCTGACCAAATTTTGTATTTTAAGACCTTTGAAATGTAAAAGAGCTGAATAGATTGCATATGTGCTTTTGGATATTTTTTGTTTATTTGGTGCTCCCTCAGTACTGCAATTGGATAACGGCCGAGAATTTTGTAATAAAATTATAAATTTTTTAAAAGAGATATGGCCCGAATTAACTATTGTCCATGGAAAACCACGACATAGCCAATCTCAGGGTAGCGTAGAGAGAGCAAACCAAGATATTGAAAATATGCTGACTACGTGGATGCAAAGCAATAATATCAACGAATGGAGTGAGGGCTTTCGGTTTATACGATTTATGAAAAACAAAGCTTTACATTCCGGAATTAAACGTAGTCCATATGAAGCAATGTTTAGTAGTGTACCAAAAACTGGACTATTATAGGATGACGTTACGGATGTAGATCGACCAACAGTTGACACAGAAAAAGATATAGTTAATTTAAATATTGCTACGGTAGGTCAATTATATCGTATAGCTAAGTTAAATTATCTTTAATTTTATAATTATAAAAATAATTAAATGTTTTCAGGAGAGGAAAAGAGCTAAAGACAATTTGGAAAACTAGGCAAAAAGAATGAAAGATTTATCAAATACTAAATTTGCGGTTGCTAATATTGGTTCTACAGTGCGCATCAAAATTCCCGATATTGATAGAGGAAGAGGTGATCCTCGTTCAATTATTGCAGTTGTTTTAAAATTAACTGACGATGGGTTTTATCAACTGGAATGCAATGATGGTAAGATAAATTTGAATAATACAAGTTATTTTTTATTTTTTATTTATTTGATACCCACCTACACATTATAATTACATGAGTGTTAAAACAACTATACTCTCGATCCCAGTTCACAGTATGTTTAAAAAATTTGTTAGCTGTAGAAGCTGTTCCAAATAAAAGTATTACATTTAAGATCTGCGGCAATTGCGTAGTCACTGGGAACTGGTAAGGGTTTTTTTAAGTGCACTTGTACCAAAAAATGTGACACAAAGCGATGTGTTTGTAGAAAAAAAAGAGGTATTGTGCAACTCTAAATGACATAATAGCCTTACATGTACAAATAAATAAATAATATAATTATAATTAATTCAGTAAAATAAAATATTTTAATATATATTTTAAATTTTAATATATTTTATACTTTAAAGGATATCAAACTCAAATTGTATAGAATAACTAGATATTCTATGAAATAACTAGTACAATTTTCATGTATTATTTCATACTTTAACTAACATTCGTAGGTAATTCATGAACTACCTAGTTACCTGTATTTCATAAAATAACGGAATTCAACACTTTAGCTGTAACATAACAATTAATGTTATACCTAGCATTTGTTAGACGTAAGTAGCCCGTTTTTTTGGAGAGACTCCTAGAATATTTTCGAAAAATTATATATGTTTAATACTAAGTACTGACTTCTGAATTGAGAGGACTAAGTCCTCCACCTCTCCCTTATTTATAATGTGCATAATGGCTAATTTAAGAAATTTTAATATTCATATAAATAATTCATTATACATTTACACCAATCAGTACAAAAAGATTTACCTAAATTAATAACTTTTCAGATTGCTGAACTTGTGGTTTTAAATTATTTCGTATTAGAATGTATTTTATATAAACATAGGTAAAAATATGAATAATTTGTTGTTGTATGAACAAACCCAGATAAAAACATTTATTGGGACTGTGCTTAAGTATTAACTATAAATGTTAACGCTAACAGGTAATAATGAACAATCATATTTATATTTTATTAGTTATCATTTAACAATCTGCATTAAACGTTCACGTTACACAGACTATATGTCTATTTTACTATTCCATACTATTACTTCTGTATTGTACGTCTTAGTATAAAAGTCAGTAGTTACATTATTTGATTATCATAATTCAAGATAATCATTGTTTTTTACGTAAGTAATTTTTTCTTGGGAATTTTTTACTACAAGCTATGATTCAATCATCACGAACTTAATATAACGTAAATAGTGTAAATGTACATAGGGTACATTTGGTAATATAGATGTAGACATGTAGTATGTAAAAACTAAATTTTTACAATTTGCCTCCTCAGTCATAGAGGTCTGGACATGCCTATAATAATATACGTACATTAAGTGTTTTTTAATAGTATTAGAGAACTGGACTAGTTAAAACAGTGACTAAATATTATTACATTTGTCTACATGGCTATACAAAGAGTAAATTATATTCATTTCTATGATAGATTGTTAGAAATAATAACTAAACAAAGCAGATTTGTATATGATCATTATATTAGGGTTAGTTTAATTTACTGAACTGGGACAATGCTGTATCGTGGGCAAAACTAGTCCGAATGGGCTGAAACTCAACATACCACATTATAATACCCCTATACAACTTATTATATTACCTGATATAATGCTTGTTCAAATTTTTTTATTTAAGCACAGTGTAAGTTGTGTAAGAAGACATTAAAACTAAAATACTGTTAACAATATTAATGTATGACGAGTATTGAATACTGATATATCTTCAATCTACAGTATAATTAAATACTTCTCTATATATTTTAGTTTTGATTAATCATTAAATCACACATGTAAATTGTTTAGATTTCAAGTTATCTATTGATTAGCTGAAGAAGAAATTATAAAATACAATAATAAAGAAAACTAATTTACAGTCATAAACTCATAATTAATAATGTTTTAAATATTTTATTAAGTGATCAAGCAAATGGTGATATGACGTACATCATATATTGCAAATATTAATTATAAAAGAATACATGTATGATAAACATTAAAAATAATATTTATGTTGCCCAGGTATTTTAAGCAATACTCAAATCACAATTATAAAATATTATAATATGGCGTCACAGATTAACAGAAGTACCTATTTATTATATTCTGCGATTTTTATTTTTGCGATTTTATACCATCATTCTATGAGTATATTTTATTTAAATTTTTTATACTTTAGTGTAATAAATTAATTAATACTTAGTGAAATATTTACGGAGAGGGGTGAGTACACTGGGTGCTAAATTTGAGAACAAGGAAAAATTAAAATTATGCATGTTTAACCTTTTTATTCTTCATTATCCGTCCGTGCTTTAGAGTTATCTAATTTTTGCGGTAATTAAATATTTACAACACGGACAACTCTTTTTGCTTTGTATTATAGGTATATCTTTTTTGTAAGTCAATATTGATATTGACTTATTTGCTCTTTATAAGAAAATGTTGAAACATAAGTTTCTGTGTAGTTAGATATTGCACGGACCTGTATTATAATTCCATTATTTTCAAAAAGATTTTTTAACATTACAATATAATGTACTGATGTAAATTGTGTAATTTTACACAGTAAAATATTCTGTGATAAACGTATTATTATATTATATTAATTAATATATATATATATATATATAATGACTATAATGTATGTAAATTAATTGTTCTATGTAGAAAATTAAAAAATAAAATAAAATAAATGTTAGATAATAGATATCAATATAATGTTATGATAAGTAGTAACACTTATTGATATAAATAATATACGTTTCGGCTAAAATACTGTGGGATGAAATACTGATCGGCCGTAATACGTGTCGGCTAAAATACTGTCTGCGCAAATAGTTGTCTGTTAAAATATTGTGGGCTAAAATACTGTCGCCTGTAATAATTGTCGGCTAAAATACAGTTCTGTTGGTATGTTTGTCCAATCAATTATTTTTTGGTTAAAGTATTTTACGGCTGGAATACGGATCGGTTGAAATATCGGCTATTTTACGCGCTCCCCTCACACACAGTCATCGGTTCGATTCTAGCAAAGTGCAAATAATGTGTGCGATTCTATACAATTACCATTTTCCCGTGCTGTCGTCCGATTGCACCATTCGGTTTCCAACTAGGTCCCACTCCACTGAGAGTGAAGACTATACATTTCTCCTCTTGGAGAAAGGGGGGTTGTATCATGTATACAGTGATATATATATATATAAATAGATCACGTGATCTCCCTACTACCCACTTGTGATAAACATTTACGAAGACCTTGAGGTCGTTTCAACGAACATTAGAAAAAAAATATATATAGCATAAATAGCTTACAAAGAGTCAACATATTTTGATGTATAGAAAATTCTCATACAAACATTCAGTCAAAATTTCATGTATCTACAATTATTTTTGTTTAAGTTAAGGTAAAAAAAATGGATTTTGTCAAATGTTGGTTTTGTATAAATATATTTATCGAATATATTCCTGTTTTAAGTAAATGTTTTTTTGTATTTTTCCGACGCTTTTGAAAACTATTGAGAATTTTCCATTTTCACCTCTTAAATGCTAAAACTATATTTACTTTCACACCAGTAAAGTTATTAAAGTTCAAGAATTATTTCGACTACTTGTCGTGTACAAAGGCACACAAAAAAATACATGATTGTAAAATCAATATATTTATCTCTCCATTCAGAATATAAAAAATGCATAGAACTATTTTATAAAACCAAGTGTATCATATTGGAATTCTATTTTTGTTTATTCATTATTGTAGCACAATTCTCAATGATGCAAAATATGATTACATTGCATTGAAGATGTGTAATTTAAGTATAATTTGGTCACGTGATTATGGTGAAACGGCGTTTTGGGTAGGCTATTTCGCTACATCACTATGATTTATTTTTCTAGTATCCTATAACTGTGATATTTATTTAATGAATTTCAATAATAAATTTTTTTCACACTACATTGTACATAATACGTTTTTCTGGTTTTAGGTATACTACTGTAGCTGTAGATCCGTTAAAGTGTATTATAGATGATATGAGTGAGTAAAAGAATAATTTAAAAATTAAAAAATTTAATATTTATTATATATGATGTCTACAATAACTGAATGCATTTTTGGGGTCCCTATTTGACTGCACTTAAAATATAATATTATAATTATAAAATAATACATATTATTAGAATTTATAATATGTATAATATATAAGGCCATTATGAAAATAGCCTATATTTGATCTTCAAAACCACTGGCTATACATTGAAAATAATATTTATTTTAAACAGGGTGTCTCATACTCTCATCTCAAAGGTTTTTTGTTTGTTATAATTTATTGGCCATAGCGTAAAGTTTAATGAAAATAAATTAAGGAAGTAAACTATAAGCATAGTAATTAGATAAACAAGATTAGATGGTATTAGTCAAGACATTATACAACCGAAGAAGCATATAAGCAAAATGTTCACAAAAATATTTTCTTGAAAATATTATTTTTAGTATCTAAAAGCTAAAGTATTCATTTTTGAAATATTTCACTGTATGGTAAAATATTTTACAATAAATTGAAACATTGTGTTTATTTTTAAAAACACAGATATTGATGATAACATGTTGAGTTAGGCAGCTGATATATTTGTTTTTGTTTTCAATCATTCATAGCAAAATTATATTGTTCTGTTACAATAATAGTATACTATATTATTAATTAATAATTACTAATTACCACAGCTATTATTATGACTGTAATGATAATTCTGGTATTGACGGTGCAGACTTGTCGGATAAATGTTTTATTATCATAGTTTTATTTTTATAACAAGAAAATTATACAAATTTTATTGATAGTAAAATTATTATTACTATTATAATTTGTACAAATTTAATATTTCAATATGATAGGTATATCTTAACAAAAATACTGGTAAGTATAAAAAGGTCTGCTCTAAAATATTTATATTTTGCAGTAATGGAGTATTTTTATAGGAAATTTGAATATCAATATTATTTTTGTAATGTTAATTACTACATACTTTTTATTAAAAACGTCAGTACTTAATAAGTTTTATAAAAATTTGTATCAAAGTAAACAAATTATTTTATTAATATTGTGAAATATTTCACAATTTTATAGTTTATGGAATTCTCAAATACATTTTTTTTTAAATTTAGTAATGTAATAAAAAAAACTATAAGGTACTGGGTGTACTAAATTCAATAATATTTATTTAAATAATTTACATTGAAAACAGATTTAAAATAAACATTCTAGTCTATTTTGAAATATTATTGCAATAATATTAACAATATCAACAATACAATTCTTCAGTTTTATTTTCTTAATTTATTTTTAAATATTAAAAATTGCAATTTTTATAAAATATTACTATAAAAATAAATAAATATTTATATGAACTCGACTGAATTTAAGTACAAAAAAAAAAAAAACACTTGAATATCTAAATAGAAACGAGTAAAGGATATTTTGTTTGTATCACTTTTCTCAGTGCAAATCTGTATTGTATTATTATTCTCAAATTTAAAAGAGACTGTAAGTAATCATTTATAGAATTCGGAGATTCTGTGATTTTGAAGATTTTGTATGGAGTAAACAAATCATTTAATTACAGTTTTTACATAGTTTTTCTAATATTAAGAGTTAATGAAAAATATGTTAAAATATCAGTATTAGATGGTTTTTCAGGTATATCTATAATTTAAATATGGTATGGATACTTTTACTAAATCTATATTGGTTAGGACTTAAAAGTTTCAAGTTAAAATAAATAAAATATTGTATTATAAATGTGTATGTTTTGAAATAGAATTGATTAATGCTCCACAGCTTTGGTAAAATTAATAAATTTGAAAATTAAAAGTCAGTTAAATTATAAGGATCTAAGTTATATTCTGATTAAAGCGAAGTAACAGAAATCATTTTTTTTTAAATTTTTACCTAATATTTAACGAATTTTTGGATTTAGATTTTTGTATTTTTCTTTTTTTATTAAACCAATTGTAAATTTATTTACAATCCAATTTAATAATTTAAAATTAATGCAAATACTAAAGTAAGGTTTTAAGTAATATATTTAATTAAAAAACGTATATTGAAAAAGTATGTATCAGATAAATTGAATACTTTAAAATAAAACAATTTAAAAAAAAAATTAACCTAGAAAATTTAAAAAAATAATATAAATATATCATTAGGATTATATCTAGGACTGGGAATGTAATGATATAAAAATGCATAAGAATGAGCTAAAACAAAAATACTTCTATTCCCTAAAAATTTATAATAATGCATATATATTTTATTTTTAATAAGCTTTGACCCAAAAAAACATTTTTTTATTAAATTTCAATCATCTTAGGAGTTAACAATATCCAGGATGGTTGGCAAACGTAGAAAGTTAGAGACGAATCACCCTAGTAATGTTATAACACTGTATTTATATTTTCTTATAATTGTACCTATCAATACAAATTATTTTATGTTAAAAAATTTTGTAAACTTGTTGGTTTTCGATTTATACGAAATGTTAATCTAGGTATATAATGTTAATACGTCAAGGTACCCGTTTTTATGATTTAAATACAAATATTTGACAAGTGTTAAAAATAAATTTAAAATTAGTGAATGAGTTAAGTTATTAATCTTAGAATTTAATTGACAAAAATGATACGAACATTATTGTTACATAGTTTTATATGAATTAATCTGTTTTTAATTTTGTAAAAATAATAAAACAAGAGTTTTATTTTAGAATTATAATTTATACATTAGTATTTAGTTGATAATTATTTTGAATAGTCAATTTTGTGATATTTCATAAAAATCATAATATTAATCATATCCGATCGACAAATTAATAACCTTAGATATAAAATTGTATTAAAGTTTTTAAATAGCCATTATGGTATAGGTTTTCATCCTTAGGGACATTCAGAGTTACCATTTGGTAAATAAATAATAATTATATCATTATTATGCAACGAATTGATTATAGAGAATATTTTTTATTTACAAAGGAAAGTAACGGTATTCTTTATTCGTAGTTTTATGCCAGATTTTACAAACGTTCATTAGAGTTTACAGATCCTTAAGGCTTAAATAATTAATAATCTCTTTTACATTAAATAGTCACCTATGATTAACCCATACAAATTTAATCATTTGTTAAATTTATCAAATTGTGTATTAGCACATTATGAATTAACACGATCTTAGGCCTTACATACTGCTGCATGGTGTTGTATAATTGTTTTGTTTTATTGCGATATGGCTCTTGTAATGTACCTACAATAAGTTATATTATATGTAATAACTAGGGCCCGGATTTTTATGTAAAAATTATTGTAAAATATGCACATATTTATGCACTCAAAAATTCAAAAATATGCAAAAAATATGCAACAAAAAAATTAAAACATATTGTATTAAGTGAAAAAAAGATTGTGTATTAAAAACCAAACATTTAAAAAAAATTAAAAAATATTGTATGAAGCAAAAAAAAAAAAAAAATACAATTTAAATATAAGTATTTAGGTCTAGCATAAAAATGTGTATTAATTATTGAATGAGTACTATATGATGTAACAAAATGTGCTTTTAAATTATCAAATTGAAAACTTCTACGATTGTCACGTAGCATCACCTTGTATTTCGAAAAACTTCTTTCTACGTCTGCTGACACAATGGGTGCGTATTTTAAACAAGAAATATCTTCTAATGATAACTCTGCAAGGTCTTTATCATCATTTCTTATTTCTCTGCTTATAATTCCAGAAATTTTTTTTATTTGTTATAATCCGAGATTTTTTTGATAATACTTCCGATAGTTTAACTTTAGCAAATTCAATACCTCGTCCTCTTTTACTCAATTTATTTTCAACATTTTGAACCAATTATAGACTTTTTCTAAGATTAACATCCGATTTTTCTAGGTACGTGATAGTAGTATCTATTATGGATTGGAAATTTGATAAAATTACTGAAAGTTCAATTTTGATCGAGTTATCATTAAATAATTGTTGTACAAGTAATATGAATACGTTTAGGATAAAATATCTTAAGCGCATGTCCAGATTTTACCATATAAGGAGCGGCGTCTGTGACATACAATAACACTTTATTATGCAATACTTTATCAGGCCATAATATACTCATTAAATCATTGAATAATTTCGAAATTGCTTGAAAATTTATCTTTTCTAAATTTTCAACTGTTAAAACTATTGGTTTTGTTGAATTTTCGGAAGATAGAGAACCAATTACTACACTTGCGACATATCATCCTTCGACATTAATAGTTTCGTCTATTGATACCCAAATGGAACTATTTCCTATTTCCTTCTTGATCTTACATAACACATCTTCGTAACATAATGGAACATAGTTTTTCCGCATAGTCGATTCATCGGGTAATTTTAGTTTAATATATTTTTCAAAAAAATTTTTAAATTCTACGTTTTTTAATTTCCATAAAGGAATATCATTTGTTACCATAAATGTTGTTAAATTATCGTTAAACTTATTTAAATGTTAGTTATTTGATCTAGCTTCAGTAAACGATTTTTGAATAAATTATTGACTGACCTATTCTTTATTTGATTTCAATTAATAGTTTCCGATATGTTTTGAAGTTTCTAAATATTGTGTTACCTGTGATTTTCTATTACATGACACGTTGATACCACAACTAATACAAAATAATACACCTCCATCTGTTTTAAAGATGCCTGGATATTCGGTTACATAATGATGTGCTTTATTTGCTTTTGGCATTTTTTTTAAATATTGATATTAATAAAAGAAAACCGTGGACACACTACACCGATGAATAACATCTAGTAACTAATATAAAAATTATTACTATAATATTATATTATAGTAATCATTTTTATCTATAAGATAACGTCTATACACCTATACGTCTGTCATGGAATTTCCTATAGTAAAATATTTTGTTTTATTCGGTCGAATTATATTTGTCAAGAATGTCGGCAATCGGCATGTAGGTATATCAAACTTTGAGTAAAATTTAAAATATTTTATTAAGTATTTATAAAATATGCACATTTTATGTAATTTGCAACTTTTTATGCATTTTGATGCAAATATGCAAAAATATGCAATCAAAGAAATTAATAGCAGAATCTACGTATTACGAAATGTCAAGATATTTAATCAGAATTGTTATAAGTCGAATGTAGAAGAATATGCATTTGCATAAAAATCCGGGCCCTAGTAATAACATTATTATACGAATTACATTTTTATAAACACATATTAAACTAAAAAAAATTTTATACTGTAGATACCTAAATATAATAAGCTGAAAATGCGATTATGTAGAAACGTAAGCAATTGTAGCAGACGTAGTAGTGTAAGTTGTCGACAAAATAATGAATATATTTTACGCTAACTGTACACAATTATACTGGTTGATTGCGAAAATAATATATAATTTTGACAAAAAAGAAAAAAATGTACATCGAGTTGAATTATAAATTGGAAAACTATTGCGTGGAATTGTATATTAATGTTTTGTTTACTCGTCTTGTGTATACACGGCAACAGAATTAACATCATTCGCCGCGCTCCCCTCTACATCACACACCGACGTACAACACAACGCCGCTCAAGGGTTAAAATAAATTTATTATTTATGACTGATTTTGGCTAGGACCATTGGAGTATCCAATTTAGAACCTAACCGTCCCAGAGTATTTTTGATTCATCTACTTCACTCTCGCGAACTTTTTTTTTATTTGAAAGTCGAAACCATTTCGGTCATATTATATTATATTGTGAGTAGAATTTTTGTTTGTTTGTCATTACCTCTTATCGGTGTGTACGATGACGTGTATCATACACAAGAGTAGACGTTTGGCTATAACGTATCCAGAAATCTCAGGCAAATGGTGTAGATACATGGGAGGGGGTGGGTGAGTCTAAAATTTACTGAGGTTTACTTCACCCTCCCCCCCACCGAAAGAACCACAAGAAAATGAGATCAAGAATAAAAGTATCTCTGAAAAGAGAACAAAAAAAAAAAAGAATATCAAATTAATAAATACAATTAGTTTACATAGGTATTATATGAATTCCACTCCCAAACACTAACGTTCAACGTACGACTACAGGCTTTTCGTAGTCCATTAACCGCCAATCATCTTATAATAATAATTAATGTTTTAATTTGTTTGTTGTCAAGATATCGTTGTTGTTTTTTCCCTACATCATTTGGATTTATTTTGTTCCTATTGTTGATAGATAAACAGAAATAGTGAAAATGGATAAATTTATAATTCAAGCGATTACATTAAAATATATTATAAGTATTACTTGTCATTATCATAAATATTATTTTTGAAATTTACCAATGTTTAATTTATACATATATTATGAAGAATTTAAAAAATAATTAATGGTTCTAAGATTTGAAAATATATGATAGCTTTATCAAGTATTTACTTCAATTACTTTGTGCATTTTTTTTTTACCAATCTTCATTATACAGTATACGTAGGTATATACGATTGTATGAGTAATTATATTGAACATTGATAACAATTATTTAGATATTAATTTAATATTAATATTTCCAAACATTATGGAATTTAGAAGTAGTATATTTTCAACGTATCAACCAATCAAGTTATGCGATAAAGTTTTAAAAAAAATTAAATCTTGTGTATGATAAAACTAGTGGTGATAACAAATACAAATAATAAACTAAACTATAGTAATAGGTAATGAATGATTTAATATATTATGTTATAATTTTATAATTTAATTTTAATTATAAGCATATGAACATTTTCAATTATTTACGACTTACGAGTTTACATCATAAATTAAATAGACATCAGGAACCCTATCAGAAAAAAATTATCAGGCTCCTTTTTAATTTTAAGTATGATGCCAAGCAATACTTTTAATATCATTTTTAAATATTTATAAATTAATTTTGTTACTTAAAAAATTTTAATATAATGTAATGTATTTGTGTTTGAGATAAAATAAATAAATGGAATCCCAGCTAGTGATACTCGAATAGGTAGCACGTATTACGCATGCATACAATTTATTACATAAAAACATTAAAAGTGTTTAATTATAATGTAGGTAAAACAACTCGTGTGTGTTAGGTCTCAAAATATGTTTGATCAGCTTTAAATAGAAATTATTCATATTTCCTCTTTACCAAAATTAGTTTAGGTACAAATTAGTTTTACTTTAAATTAGTACACAAAATACATAATAATATATACTCACGCAAGGGTTATGTTATATATACAATATAGCAAATATACAAAAAATTTACAAAAAGTGAGAACATACAAATTGTTTACATACATAGGTACTACTTTTTACACTTTTACAGTTCTAAAAATTAATGATTGATTAATTTCATTTCAATGAAATTGTTTTTAAAGATTTGGTAAGTAATATAATACGTTGTTAATGATATGACGGAGAAATAGTACCTAGGCAATAATAATTTACTAATTAAGTGTAACACTTTATTATATTCAGGGTTTGGAACATTCATTTAAAAAATAAACACATTTGCATTTACATTCATTGAGTTCAAAATCGAATGCATAAGCATTCAAAATTAACTTTTTTAAAAAAGAATGCATTTAGATATCATTTAAAAATTTAATTTAATTTTAATAAGATATAATTTCGAACTTGACAAGTATTTACTATAATATATTGTATAGTATATAAGTAGTACTTATCAAATAGATAATACACATCTTAAATATGAAGACTTTTAAATTGTATATACCTATAAACTAGTAAATAAAACAACACAAATAATAACTAATAACCATTTATGTATATATTATATAAATATAAAATTTATTATTACAAATTAAATAAGTGAGAATGAGTCTTTAGTTTTTATATACAGTAGTATAAATAAAATGTAATTCACTATTATTATTACTACAGAACATGATCTATGCTATTACGTACTCTATGATTTTGACTTTTGATCATGGATGGTGCTCGAATGTGTAATTAGTAGTGGTCACCGTGGTCTTAGACCGCAGTAGTGGTCGACAGGTAAAAGTGATTAACTAATAAGTTTGAACACTGAGTATAAATAGAATACTATTTATTCTCAATGGTATAACCAATCCTTGGATTCTGATACATTTATTTTTATTCAAATTTTTTAAAATGTATTTATTTGAATAATGTACTTTTACATTAAATTTAAATTTACATTCATATTCATAATTTATAATATAAAAATGTAATGTACTCATCAATTCATTCAGTACAAACCTTGATAATATTTTTTGTATTAGAGTAAAAAATGTATTAGATTTTAATAAAACCATAATAATTACCTAATAATTTACTTTACCAATAGGGAAAATCCGTATTTTTAAGTACTTTCAAAAAATTGGATTTTTAGTTAAATTAAAATTAAGATTTTTTAAAAATACATGAATATTATCGAAGCTAACAATATTTGAAATATATTTTTGCAAATTAATTTCAATTTCTTAAAATATTTTAAGTTCTACAGTGCTTAGAAGTTAGTAATACGGCCATGCCCCACCTTCCTCTATATATAATTAATTTCCAATTACAAGTTGTTCACTCTTTGACGACTTGATTATTTTTTTCTAATATTTATTTAGGTTAAGTAAATGTTTTCACGAACGTAATTGTATAGCATTGTAGATAAATACCTACTCATCGAATTAAAACCGTGTAAAATTACATAGATACGCGATGAATATTATTGATTGAAATGCGTATTTCATTATTTTAAACGTATTGAATTACTCATAAAATATTTTAGACCATTTTATTTGTATTGAAAAATAATTTACATAAATATAATGTGTTTTCGCGAAGAAATAATAGTAATAATAAAATAAGTAAATTTAATAATTTATTGTTTCTACAAAGTGTTTAAAGTGAATTAAGATAGTTGCATCAAAGGAAGTATTAGGTTTTCCCTTCACTTGCTAGTTATTTTTTCTTTGTTATACGATGTAGGCGAGTCAAAAGTAACTAACTATATAATAAATATTTATTATCAAACATGAAGCTATATTGTTTTTAACTATAGTCTTTTAAAACTGTTTCAATGTGTGCAATGTGGATTCACGCCAAAGAGATAGGAAATTATATTTTTTAGATATCACTTACTTATTCAAAGAGTATATATTATCGTTGTAATTTATTGGAAATGTCTGTACACAAGTGTTTGCCTTTGGGCTATACGCCTCTCTTTATTGAAAACCCTAACACACCAAATAATAATAAAAAAATATGTAAGTAGATAGTTATATATAATATTTCCGTTATATTGGAAATTTCCATTAGACACCAAGGATGAACTTTACAGGATCAAACGGCAGCTGATAATGCCCATTTACGTACACTATATACTTATACCTACACGTATAGCCGTATAGGCATTGTATATAAAGCTTTTGTCTGTAATATTTTGACAGTATGGACATAAATTCCTATTTGAAAGTCATAAAAACAAAAATATATAGTTACGACTCCCAAGAGGTTGTATCCAGAGATACACTTGAAGCGACCAATAATTCGGTCCCTTCTTTTAGGGCACTCTTGAACATTTTATTGATCAAAACTATGATTTTTCCGTTTTGAATATAAAATACTAATATATAATTAATGTGTAGTATGTACTATAATATCGAGCTTAATAATGGTTTATTTATACTATGAATTTTCAATTTTTCACGTTCAACAAATAGATAACATTACTGCTATATACCAATAATCCCAACTATTTTTTTTCATAATATTCATAATATGAGTTCTATAATATATTATAATAATTAATAAAACACCATGTCAAATGACACAATTTTTTTGTTGATTTTCTGTCTACACATAACATAATATATGTATATAATTCCATTGCATAAAACTACTAAAAAAAAAAAAAAAATAATAATAATAATAATAATAATACGACAGAAAATTAATTCATATCTAGCCTTAAACAAAATATCAATTTTATATTTTATCACTTTATAATTATATCTTAAACGATTTTACTTCTCATCTGAGAATGTCTATATGTATAAACCTAAATTATAGATTCAAGAACACGACGTATTAAATTAAATATTTTAGATAACTTCAATAAAAAATAATATGTAATCTACTCCGTCTAATATATTTATATATCGTTTTATGAATTTAATTTAAAGAAAACTATTAATAAACTAATAGTTAGTTATTACAAAAGTATTATTGGGTTAGAAAAAGTAGTTATACGCAATGTTGAAAATGGACACATATGGTCTATATGTAGTAATATGTGGTGATAGTGTTTATACGATGATTATAGAATATGGTATATAAGAGGTCCCTAAAGGATTCACAAACTTTCATTTACTGTATATAGCTTTCAAAACAAGGAGTAATTTCAAATATGAGACCATTTGGTTCGTTATTTGGTCCGTAATAGTGTCTATGAAATCGCTCGAGAATCAATGAATTGTTTAACTTAAATTTTATGGACGTATATTACACATTGACATATGGAATTGACCATTCAAACGGTTTATTGAGCAAAATCGCTGCTGATAACACCTTTGTGCATTTTGAAAAACCCGAAACAGCGTATTGCAATAATATATTGTTGTGTACGACTTGAACGAAACTAAATTTGAAATGTTTCTCGAGAAAAATAATTCGTAATGTTGTTTTTACTAAACGACGTTATTAGATATTATATTTTTAGAATACAGATTATTTTAGACTTTTATTAAAATAAAGGGAAACAATTTCCAAATACTTCAAATATATGAACACGGATACTAAAATTTAAGAATTTGTCCATAATTTCGAAAAAAATTCTACGACAGAAGGTACCTGTTTCAAATTTTTCGATTTTTTAATAAGGTTCAGCAGTCGTATTTCATGTTATAACTTACAAAGTTCGACACCTCTAGAAAAATATAAAATTACGTTATTAAGGTAGTGGTCATAATAATTTAGCTCCTCCACGTCCTTTTTTACTACTTATTGAATGAGGCTACCTTTGCCTCATACGCGAATAAAGCTATGCAAGATGGGAATTGTATCGAGATAAAAATATAAGTGTAAGTTAGCTTGGGAGCGATGCGTTCTGTTTTTTATTTTGCTTGGTTCAGTTATATGGGTTGGTCAAAACGTTTGCTCCCCCCTATTAAAAATTGTAATGATGCCAGTCGATAATGCTGTGACGTGCTCGTTTGTTAGAGATTTACCACGGTTGCGATTCGGACTATTGAAGGACGTGCCTACTATAATAGAGGTGTCTACTACAGAGCGTATACACGGTATTAACACTATACCATAGTCGTACCTATCAAACTCATAGCACACGTGCACGATGACATAACCATAATAATATATGCGCGAATATGGAGAGTAGGTGGGTAACCTTTTGTTTGTACTGTGCGTGTCAAATGTCTCAGCAAGAGCCATCGTCGACTAGGCCGCGTAACTGTTACTATATATATATATATGGGTACATGTACGCATACGCATAATACGACCACAGAGGTAATTCGGTTCATTGTACACGGGAAATCATATTAAGGAGTAGGATGACGGGAAGCGGCGAATAAGGCGAAGGGGAAGACGAGATGAGATATGCAGTGAGTTTTCGTCGGTGGCGGTAATTAAATACGAAATTCTCAGGATCGTTTCGCAACCCTTTCCGCGGGATGATGGGGTGGGGCGTGGATTAATTGTGCGTACACGGGGGCGCGCTCGCGCCCTCCAGTCTACCGCCGCCGTCGTCACCGCCACCGCTGCAGCAACCGGGGTATTGTCTGCAGTTTTCTTTGGTGGCAAAACCGTTTCGTATGCGCTCGCGGCGGTCCCGTACGTATATATATATGTATATATATATATATATATATATACATACGTACGCCCTCGCTATTATATAGCTACAAGTTCAAAAAACGCCGTTGGCTACAATTTCGACACCGCGTATAATTGTAATAATACGCAAATTATATTTCGCGAAATTCGGGCCGTGTCGAATCCACGCCATTGTTTTATCATCCGTAGCGTGTTGTATTATATGCCTATAGATTATAATATTTATATCTGTGTACGTATTATATACGCGAGACGCGCTTAATATAATATTATATCAGCTATAGTGATCTGCAGTGTCGTCATTTCAATTTTGAATAGGAGGGGCAAAAGTTTTGGTCAGTCCATATAACTGAACAAAAAAAAAAAAAAAAAACCAGAACGCATCGCTCCCAAACTAACTTACACTTATATTCTTATCTTGATACAATTCCCATCTTACATTATTTTATACGCATATGAGGCGGCCAAAGTAGCTTCATTTAATAGCAAAACAGACGTGGAGGAGCTAAATAATTATGGTAACTACCTCGGTGGCGACGTTTTATATTTTTCTAGAAGTGTCAAGCAATTTAAAACACGTCTGTTAAACTTTATTGAAAAATGGAAAAATGTCAAATACCTACTATCCTTCTATTATAGAGCTTTTCACGAAATCATGGACAAATTTGAGAGTGATGTCATATTGTTTTCAGAATTTTTAGAATATAGTATCTGTTTCTATATATTATAAAAAAAAACAATAAATATCAGTTATTATTACCATGAAAAAAGTTTTCCAGTACTTACACAATATTATATTTCCAAAAAATTAAAATAATTTTAATCATATGTTATATATTATATATACTATTATAGCGGGGTAGTTCGAGATTAATGTATATTTAATAAAAAAATATATTTAAATAATTTATATTATTATTATTAATAGATCACAGTTGAAAATTTTTTGTAGTCCTAGTGCTAACTTATTCGTAACTTTTCTTAGTAGACCACACTTCATGGGTAGACCCAGAATCCATACCAAATAACTGCCGTCATTACAAATATTTTTATTAGAATTATCACTATATTATTAGCTCGTAAAACAGTTAGCAAATACGTGTTTTGCAATAAACGTGCTTATAATTATTGCAATCCTCGCAACACTATAAAATGTATGCTATATTGAATATGGCACTATTATATCTCAGACAAAACATGTATCTAACTACAGAGGTTATTTGATAAACTATAGATATTGTCGTAGTGATGATAATAATATATTTAAATAAATGTAATATTTTATTAAAGAATGTTGTAATAATTAATAACTAATATATTATATTATGTATGATTTCAGCACAAATGTTAGGGGTGCGATGCTTCCCAAAGAGGGCTTATTATAAGAGGGTTCCAAGACTTCGAAACTAAATTATATTAATACACATTAATTTGGTATGGTTCTAAGATTTTTGTGAATAAATTTAGAAGTAAAATATTTTTAAATTTGTACGTTTAAAATATTACAGCCAATAAAATATTTGGAGTCGAAAGTGTGGAATTATCAATACCCAACATCATAAAATGACTTTATATATGTGACTGTCTAAAAAATGTTTTTAAATGATTAAATTGCATTTTTTATTATTATATTTATTCGTATTACTATTATTATTATTATTATTTTATTTAGGTGTATACAATTATATTATCTACAAAATTATGAAACATATAAAATAATATAATTTTGAGTTAATATGCAAATTTATATTTCTCATTTTTTTTTTGTAGAATTAGATTAGATAAAGTTCTATTGAAAATAGGGGTCTCAAAATTTGACCTGCACTTGGACCTCTAAATCCCTAGTTGTGTCACTGTATGATTTGATGTATGTGTGTGAACATTATTTATGTGTATTATTATGAATTCTCAGTGGAGCATGTATTGATTTTACAATGGTGTTTTATTTTTGTCTACAGAAACTTTTTTTTCAGAAAAAATGCTTTAATCTTTAATATTAGGGGGGGGAGGTTTTTGATTAAAATTAGAATTAGTTAGTTTTTTTCGAAGAAGAGGAGTCAAAAGTAAAAATGGATAGTTTTTTTCAAAATAATTGAGAAAAACTAAAAAAAAAAAAATACTGAAAAACTAGAATATTTAAACAACACAAGTTTTTTACAATGCTGTATTTATTTTCTTGTAGTAATTCAAAATAAATTACCATATCTACTTGAAATATTCACCAAATATTTATATAAGAATTTTCTATACCTACATGATACTTTTTAAATTTTTTTAGTTCCTTTAATTAGATATTTAAAGGCATTTAAAATTTTTTACTTGCTTAATTTTATTTAATTTATGCTGATAAAATTGTTTTTAAGTTAATAAAAGCTGGAAAATATAACGCAAGGTTTCTCATAAGATGCATTTGTAACAACTTAAAATTATTGAAAATGCATAGCCAATTTTTTTAATGCATATTAAGAATTTTTAAAGTTAGTTATATAGTTCAAGTTTTCATATATACATAACATTTTCAATTTTAATAGTTTAAGTTTGAAAATTTAACACAAAGCTTCTTATTAGTTTTTCTAACACTAATTTAAAATATCAAAATTACAGGATTACATTATTTCATAGACATAATATATTATATAGTGTAATATAATATAAGTAATATTGAAAAAAAATATGTGGTTTTGTTTGAAAAATTAAATATTTAAAGAAAAATAACATTTTTTTGAGATTTACAGTGGAAATATTTGTTTATAAATGGTTGCTATTGGTTTATAATAATAATAATTAGTGCGAAAGAAATTATCATTATTATTTTCTCGATATAAAACGAAAAAAATACATAATGATCCATGAATTTAATAATCTAAAATAAATTCAATATTATTGTAAAGATATTACTTAGTATATTTTAACCGTTTT